>WOGR01007063.1:0-12632 GCA_015342045.1 Leptinotarsa lineolata
AACCGATTCAGTTTGGTTTTCGACAAGAGCCTTTCTTTTCCTTCTTGTATGCTTGGCTAGAAGGTTGATACCTGGTACGTTGACCTTTTGTTCCTTTTTCTGAATATCTATTAATAGTAAATTTGATGAGATTGATTTGAGTATATCTTTTGTCTCTCCTGGATTTTCTGGACACAAACGTATCTTCATAACATATCCATATTCAATCAATCTATCTATTTGTACTCCAGAAGATCATAGACCAATCAGGCTTGTTACTCCAAAAGTTCTGAAGATGGATATCTAGATTGGGATGATTGAACAATGAGAACCTTCAAGATAAGGAAATATTAACCCATATGTTTTCTGTCAGTGAAAATCTTCTAGCTCAACTTAAAACTTGAATTTCCTACTCCCCCATAGTATATTTCATCATAGTCCATGTACATTTTTGATACTCAATTCTCTAAATATACCAAAGTTTTTATTTTTTTCGATTCCCACTCACAAATCATCTTACTTAGTGTGGAGTGGCCTACTTTTGCCTCTTCTATTATTACACCTCGCCTAGTTTGTTGATATCAGACGCTTGTTATATTTCAGGATACCAAATCAAAGTACAAAATCAATATTTCATGTATTTCTGTCTGTCCGTCTGGTTAGCATACGTGCTACCTCCTGCTACCTCCAGATATTGGTTTTAGTCCAATCTGATATCTAGTACTACTATCAGATAATCGATTTTCCATATATTTGTATCGCTCCATTTCGAACCTTCAGAATCCTCAATGGCTCCACTTTAGTCCTCAGAGATCTTGTTCAGCTGTTCCTTCTTGCTCCATTCAACAATTTTCAAAGTTTCCTGCATAACCTCGTCACAACGCGTTATCCCCTCTTTACATAGATTGATATACTTCTGAATGAAACAAGAAATTATTATATCAATTCAGACGCAAGTCACATCTTCCACTAGTAGTAACATTTCAACAACTATCTGTTATTCTAGTTGGCCCATGTTGTTTCCAGGACTCATTGGGTAAATTGTGTGTGTGTCGTCTAAAACTCTCTTGAGAAATGACAACACCATTCCAAACAAACTTGATACACGTACAAAACAATTCTCATTAGTTCTTACACCTACTTTGGTGAGAGATTCGGGTGACACTTCAGCTGTAGCTTATATTAGTCGTATCTCTCAGCCTCACAGCGGAATTTATCAAGCACAATCTGTTTATTCGTATAATAAATAACGTTGACATTTGGAACTGAGCACTCTGGCTGTTAGCCGTGACATTAATGTTATTTCATCCCAATTTGATTAAGGACGTCTTAGCTCTAAGCTGCAGAAAGGTCGGAATGCTAGGGGTTGATAATCCTGATTTGAGGAGATATATTCGTTTAAACAACAAGTTGTTGAATCTATCGATAAGTAGCTGGTGGAAAATGTAAAGAGATAGTGTAAAGTGATCAATCAACAAGTCTGAAACATATGTGATAGACTCGGACGGAATTTGAAAACTGAGTTTTATCAAATTGCTGCCGAAATTGTTACAAGGTAGATATTATCGACTCCATTCTTTCCAAAAAAACAAACTATTCACCAGGTCCATTACACTTTGAGGAACGATAGTGAGCGTTGAAAGACATAGACAAATTTTGATGAAGTCACCAGTAACATTGCTTGTTTTTGGAAGAGATTTTGGTATGGCATACAGAACATTAATAATCTAAACGAATCTATTGAAAAGAATACAGAGAAAACGTCAGTATCGAGCAAATTAAGATTATAAAAATTTCCTCGTAGTTCTTGCCCAAAACTTCATATTGGCGAAACAAGAATATTTCCACAAAGAATGAAATAGCACTGAATCAATTTTTTCAATGTGGAGATTGATTTCACATCTACAAACCCTTGTTCGACAGAGGGGCATGAGAATTATTATGACATGTTATATTTGGAAGAAACATGTTTGAAAATGGATATTTTGGAGTGGTTGAGAATCAGTAGATTTCAGAATTCTTAATTTTTACTGAATGAGCAGTTAGAATTGAATAATTTTCTCTGTCAAGTTTATTTTCTTATGTGGAAATCAAGAATCAGTATATTACATGTTCATTTGTTGAGATTATGAATTTTTTTTTCTGATGTTCAGATAAACTTATCAGTTATTAAGTAGGTAGAAGGTCACATTATTCAAATTATTATATTATATTAGAGTACTTATTAGAGGGAATACATTTATCATGAACAGTTATCATGAACGCTCTACAATAGCCTGAAGAAACTATTGTATAGCGAAACACGTATTGCGGCTTCGAAAACTTTACAGTGGAAATATTACAATAAACTGTAATATGGGCAGTTTGATGCTCAATTTTTCGGTAATTCTTCATTCTCTAAATTGATAGGTAGAGCTCATTCATGATTTTCACTGGAGTTTTTCAGGTTATAGACACCAACACCACGCTTCTAACTGAAGATTGCCACACCATGCGCTTGACAACCAAATATTATGTTTCAGAATTCATAGATACTTTCCAAATGAGGAACAGATTGAAGGTTGAGAGACAATAATAGCACTGTGAAGTGGGGAATATCCTCAAAGTATCGATGTATAACTGCGAAAATGCAAGTATTTATGAAATAATGATCAGTGAACTTTCTCGAATAACTGGAGTGCTTTTAACTTCTTTCGTTTGACATATACAGTGCATTTCTTAAATGTCTCACCCCCTTTATTTTTTGAACAGACCAACTCAAAAAACTGATATTTGGGATGATAAAATTAATGCATGAATACTTTATTTTGAAGTGGAATCAATAGATGAAACTCTCAAGATGGCCACTGGAAGCTATCTGGAAAAAAAAATAGAAAGGGGGACCTTGTGACATCATTTTGAAGCTCCTGATGAATACTTCTAGAATATGAAGTCAATATCTTCACCTATTGCTGAGAAGAAATTGACCCACACGTAGAAAAGTGTTTCCCCGAAAACTAAAGTAAACGTAATTCACGATTTTTCCATAGTCTCGCTAATAAACCACTCATTCAGGGTGGTTCAACTGGAATGCACTGCACGTGAAGGCGAAAGAGATTCAAAAACACAGAAACTATTTCAATAGAAAAGAAGAGGGAATCAACAATTGGAGTCTTGCTTCTTACATTGCATTGTATCAAGCCATTTACTTCAACCGATAGAGCTGTAGTCTGTGTTACTGATGACTTATTTATTTTGTGGAAATTCATGATCACTTTAACAAAATTGATGAAAACATCTTATTAAAGTGATCATGAATTTCCACAAAATAAACAAGGTATCAATAACACATATTGGAACGAATACATAGATCACCTGTATCTTCAAACTGAAAGTGTTCTGCATGAACTACACTTGGACAGTTTTCACTAAAGAAAATCAATAATTCTCGTGAATTGCATCCAACACTTTATTCACTACGCCTATGCCATTTATCCTTTCAACAAGCTTGATATCATTTGACGTACCTGTGCGTGAAGCCAATCATTTTCAACCCGTCAATTGCGACACTTGAGTTATTAAAAGGCACACTCTGGCAATAACAAAGCGAGCATTCGGAGAAGTATCCTTTGATCTGCCGACCCTGCCGCCCACTTTTCTCCCTCATACCTCCCCGTTCACACACATTCGCACAAGCTACTTGTTTGATTATTTATATAAAGTCGTGTGAATGCGGAATGAAATTTGTTTGGCTGGAAATTTCTATTCAGGCATATTTTGATTCCGGTAGAAGGGGTTCATTGTGGCTTATGAATGGTAATTGAATATTTTCCGTTGTGGAATCGTTGTATAATCAGCTTACTTTGATGCAGTTTGTATTTGTAATGGAAATTATTGATGTGAAATGAAGTCGTTTGAACGAGTTTTGTATTTCTGGAAATTGTAATGGTGAAAATGAACCCGAGAGAAAAGTTTGGTGAGTTCAAGAGAAAACATTCGAGATCCACAAGCGGTTGAGCGAGAAACAATTAAATTTCTCGTTCATGTATCCAATGAAATATTCTGCTAAGCCGATATTATTCTAGACAGGGTGTTCATTAAACATGCGGCAGAAATTCAAAGGACTATTCCATTGACTATTCAAAGGATATTTTGTCCCTTGATGATTTGTGATAGGGAGTTTTGTTTCGAAGATACGGAACGAAAAAGAATTCCGACAATAACAATGTATTGCCGAAAAGTACAAGTTGTAACAACGTAACTTTTCAACAAGTAACAACACAGTGTAGGAACTTGTCAAAAAAATGTGTTGAGGTCAATAGCTAAGAAGAAATTGATCAAATTGAAATTAGCAGCTGCTGTCACCAGATACGGATTTCTCCACATCAAATTTTGAATATTAAGGCAAATCCGACAATCTCTCACTGCGCTTCTTCTTCATCAAGCTATTGTTAATCAAAGCACTGCCTCAAAACACCTCGAAACAAAACCATTCAAGGTCGACACGTTCATCCATTTTCCTTATCTCTTGAATAGCTACTTCTTGTATCCAACAGTGGCAACCATCTTGACAGAGTGGTCTGGATATAGTCTGCGGAGTTCGAAGAGAAAATCTCGATATTTTATCCGTTTTTCCCCCTATTTTCGGACGATATTCGTCTCGCCAGGAGCTGAAAACTCCACGACAAATATCGTCTTGCTCTGGTTGTCGAAAAGGACTACGTCAGGCTTATTAACTTGTATGAGCCTGAAGGTGCGGAACGAATAGTTCCAATAAATTTGGCACTTCTCGTTCCCCACAACGGATTCAATACCCCCCGAAGCGTAGGGCAACACCGGTGTCTCGTCAATACCGTAAGAGTGCCGTAGATGGTAATAAAGCACTCTTAGGGCCGCGTTATGTCGATGGATATAGGCCGAGACTGCATATGCTGTACATGCTGACAGCAAGTGCAGAGAGCACGTATGAAAACATGTAATCAAGCGGTAAAACAGTCAATTCCCGCTAAACCGGTGAAGCGGAGAGAGGAAAGAGGAGATAGGTGGAAGCGTTCAAATAACCTATGAATAGTCGTCTCTCGTAGTCCAGTCATCACCCAAGGACGATTGTGGATACTTACAATCGAAATGTCGTGAAGTAACTTGGTTTGAAACCTTTTTGAATGTTTTTTTCATTTCTTTTCAATTGTTTAGTTTTCAATTTTTGTCCTATTCCTTTTCTCATTAATATTTTTACGCTGTGGTCATTTTCAACTTTTATCTTGATTATTTTATTCGTTTCATCGGCTTTCTATTTCTCCATCAACAAATACGAAATGGAAATTCTATCCGTCGACAAGGAGCATGAAAGCAACCATGGTATTGCTAATGCTGCCATGAATAAAGATTTCCTTTTTTATACTCGTCGAAGGTCTCCTAACATTTTCATTCCGCTTCTTAGGGTCATCGTTACTACACTTCAGTAAAGTGATTTTTCATCTAATCGATCGACTTTTTTCACCGCGTAAAATGAAATCCCCAATTTCAACCCCATTTTCAATTTAAAAATAATAAAATCGACTCACCCCTCCGTCACAGCTGAGCTATCGCAGCAGCTGTGACAACTTCTTTTTTCCAGGCAGGTGCTATGACAGCCTCATAGCAAAACGGCTCATTGAATGTTCTTTATTACATTTCATAATAGTTCAGGAAGTGGAGGTGCGCTCCATTTAGCATGAGTTACGTCGAGGAAAATACAATTCTGCTGTTCGGTCGGTAATGGTTCGAGCAATGCGGGGCTGGGTAAAGCTCTCTCGTGAGAAAAGCTCTTTCATGAAGTTATGCGTTATGTTCGATAATAATCAGCGATGCAAGGAGAATGCTAGAAGTTGGCTGGCTGTTAACGGAATCGTTTGAATCTGGATGATTTTAGCAACTCCCAAGAAGCTGGATTTGATATTGAATCACGTTGAAAGTGGTGAAAAGGAGAAGTTGGAATACAAATATGTCATAGTTCCTTCGGAATAGAACTGGTATAAATTGAAGGGGTTATATCGTTAGGAGTGAATAATTTTTGGGAGAGAAAGTTTTTTGGCTTTCTACTACTCCATCTTGATACAAAAAAAATGTGGGAATCTTCCAAGATGATTACTTCCTTTCTTTTTCTGAAAGATTCTCACATTTTTTGTATCAAGATGGAGTAGTAGAAAGCCAAAAAACTTCCTTTCCCAAAGAACTGGTATACTTTTCACTCATTTCTTATAGAAAGCCAAAAAACTGCCTTTCCCAAAGAACTGGTATACTTTTCACTCATTTCTTATAGAAACATCAATTGAACTGGAAAACATACAATGTCACCAGCATGACATCATCAGCACCATCAGCACGATTATCATGAAAATTATCAGCACTGTCTTGATGTAGTAGTTTTCATTATCCGATTATCATGAAGCAGAATAAACAAATGAACAGTTCAATCGTATTCTACACCTATTGTATCAAAACTCTACTTTCCATTATAACGATTATCAAATTTTCACAATAAATTTTATCAGTTGATGGTTCATCAAACTATTATACAATATCTTCTATATAACATTAGTGAATAACGAAACTTATTAGATAAATTACTGAATCTGGTAAAACAGGCAAACTTTGAATGAACAATTAGGTACAGTATATAAAGTCAATCACCGCAATTTGATAAAACAAATTGCATTAAAGAACAACTTCAACTCGAACATGATTCATCACATCCTTGACAAAAAAGGTTTCACCAGGTTCACCCCAACATCAAAAATAACACTAGTACCTACAAAACACTCACATATATAAAATTGGCGCGGTGACAGTGCGCCCTACTCACGATCGGAAAGTCATGGGTTCGATTCCGGCCTCGACAAGATATTTTGGGGGATGATTCTGCAACCGTGTTAGGAATCACACGTTGGAAGGTAAGACCTCGTTAGTTCTTAATTCGTACAACTTTTGAGAGTTGTCGTTCGTATAAGGGCGACAGCTGATTACCGGATATACAGATTTCAACCAGATTTTTTTAAAACAGAAATCATCGGTTAAAATGAAAAGAGAATATCAACATAACATGTGAGAGTGGTAACTCTTTGGGTAGATATATAAAGAACACCAAGTCGAAAAGGGACAAATATTACAAATCAAACTAACATGTGGATCATACCCCAAAGTTTATATAGGAGGTACTTCAAGAAATTTCAAAATAAGAATCGTCGAATATAAAGGAAGTTTTGAGCTGAAAGAAACTAATTTCAAATATGCTTGGCATTTCTTAGAGAATGAACACTTTTTCAACATGGACTACATAAAATGAAGAATAAAAATTAAGCTTGCTACAATCTCTGGAAATCAATAAACACATCTTTTTAACGACTAACAGGAAGTTATTCATCCACTATCAATGAACTTGTTCCCATAAAATGTCATCAATTGACATATTCATATATTAACTGTTTCCCAAGAAACACTAGTGTATCAATTTCTGCTTTATAAATTCTACTGTTGTGCCAGAATCAATCATTTATCAAATTAAGTTTTGATATTGTTGTATTTGTTTATTACGTACCAAAATTATTCATATTTTCATGAAGTACTATTTTCAACAATTTTATACATGACCTAAAGAGGCCTATTTTGAGGTTTCAAACTTTGCACCAAGAAAATCGATAATTGTGTTTGATCAAACCATTGAATTCATACAGAATCATGAAAAAATATCGAAATGAGTGAAAAATATTGGAAAATTATACACAACCAATCACCTACGTATATCAACTGAAGACTTACACGAATATTTAGTTTTGAAGAGTTGAAAAATGTATCACATTCATTGTTAGCAATATGTAAACTATGGTGATTAAGGGGGTTAGAAAAGGAGTATTTGTTCTATTCCTACGAGAAAAACAGTTGGAAAAATATTTTTTGATTTTGTACGATGAAAATTCCAAATCTGAGTATGGCTTGTATATACAAACAATATTACCAGTGAAAATTTTCAATTTCTCATCATGACAAGAAAACATAAGGTAAAAAATGTGAAGAATTAATTATGCGTTTTTGAGTTATAGACAATGCATCAACTTTTATGCAGACTACAGTTTTCGAGACATCAATAATGAAAAAATTTTCAACATGACTCTCAATTACTTCGAGTCAAATATTTTTTCACAGTTCACAATCTATGATGGATTTTATGGTTTCAAATTTTCTCACCTACATCCCTTGCAATAAAAAAGCTTTGGAGAAGACAGGGGTTACGTCAACGACTACCATGACGTTCATGCTTGAATATTTTCCAACGAGCCATTCAATAATTCCTGTCATAACCTCTCATGCATCTCTGGGATGACTTTTTGAGCTTCAGTTGACAGTAAAAATCGACCTCATTTCTCTTGTCATTGTAATAAAACTCTCGTAATCTGTTATGCAGAGTGTGAACGTGAACTTTTTCCATTTTTTCCACCACCGCCTATCATAAAGAGATGATGGGAATAATTTTAGCGTAAAGAAACCCGTAGAATGAAAATGGGTGCGTTCGGGACCCTAATGAATAGAGCTCGAAATCCGGAGGGCCTTCATAAGATAGCCATTATATTACGAGAAAATGTCTCAACTATTAAATTATATTGTCGAAATTTACATAAAGTAGTAGAGAATGAAGAGATGTGGAACTGAAAGTGATTTCCTACTGAATATTTGATTGATTCGATTAACAGGCTAATTCATGAACTCTCATAATTTCGAGAAAAATAACCCATTTGTGTACCTCTAAAATGAAAAAGGGCTGTCGTCTAACGGAGTGGAAACCGTACATAAAATCTTCCTTGCTCAATAAACTTGATGGAATGCTTTTATCATTCCTAAACAGTTATTCTGAAAGCTAATTGAAGCAAAGTGGAATTTTGGACGAGGCAAAACAGCGTTCTCAAAGCCATTTCTCAGGTTTTGGACAGAAATAAGTCAAAAGGGACTAGTTTTGGATAATACGCTGTATGACCGATCAGCTCCTAGCTCAAATGATACAATTTTGTCCCTGCAATGGACGTCTGTGCAGGTGCATTATGTGGATAAGAGACAACTTTTTTGCGAACCAAACCGGTGAGTGTGTTCCTTAACTCGTGATCGAAACAGTTCAATCCAGCATTTCGTCTGATGGGATGTTTTTGAATGACACTACATTGGATTTGCTGTTTCCAGTATTCCTTCTGCATCTTCATCTTATTATAGTGTACAGACATTTCATCAACTGGGACGATTCGGCAAAAAAGTATTCATTTCATTATCCTCAGAAGCTTCTTCTAGTCCATCACACATGTGGATTTCCATTCGGCAGGCGCCCATCCAGAATTTCATTGTTTCTAATGGAGCTGCAGGCTTGTCTGCAAAATAATTGTTCACGAAGGTAAATACCTCTTCATTTGATGAAAATGTCTGTCCTCCGAGCGCATTTTTCAGATGAGGGAACGAAAAGCCGCTTGGAGCGAGATCTGGTTAGTAAGGCGGTGTAATGGTGTAAGTCTAAGTAATAATGTATCCACATGAAATCCAATAGCATCCAATGCATCCTGAAAAAGTTACTGTTCGGTGTGGATTTTGGGCTGGCGGCATCATCGGTCCATTTTACTTTAAAAACGATATTGTTCATGCCATCACTGTCAACAGCGACCACAATAGGTCGATGATTATCAACTTTATTTGGCCTTCAATTGAATGATCTGGACTCCAACGAAACGTCGTTTCAACAGGACGGCGCTACGTCCAAAATGGCATAGGAACAGCCTATGCCACATTGAATATTCTGCTGGAATGATTTCGAGGCATGGTCATCTCACGTGGAGGTAATGTAAACCGGTCACCAAAATCATGCGATTTGGTGATATTTTTGTGACTAAAATTAATGTTTATTTCCATATTACATGATGTTCAGTTCAGAAAGATTTTCAAAATTGTGAAATGAAATTGTTCATCCTTGAAATCATTCAATAATCAGACAGTTATTCAAATATGATCTTGTTTCTTCGATAGAAAAATATAATACTTCGCATCGGTATAAAAACCGATATAACTCGAATTCGAAATTTAAATATTGAAGGAAAACGAAAATTCTATATCCTTATTACTTCAAAATCAAACTAATAAAACACGGAAAACAACGTTTTGAAATAATCCATCATAACACTTCAATCGTTGTGATTGAACTTGAAGATCCCGAATAATCCTTTCACCATTCGGTAGGCATGTTTTCAAATTCAATGTCTATATCTTCACAAATTATTTCATAGTATGAGAGTTTGTGAAGTTAAATGATATAATTTGCATAGATTGAACCGTTCCAATATGTGCATATTATGCGAATAGCTTTCGCCTTGGAAAAACTACCACAATAAATTTCCTTCCGCAAGAAGTGCTTATGTTTTTTGTGAATTCATAAAATATCGGAAGGTTATGTAAACTAAGGAAGTTTGGGAAGAGCTTATATTTTCACACAAGAAATAACGAGAACTCAGTTTTTAGTGTTTTCGAAACAGAATTACCATTCCAATACATATACAAAAAATATATTGGAAACGCTGACATGATTTCAATTTTGTTCATTTGATTTTTGTTTAGTTATATTTCATCAATAACAATTATTGAATTATTTGAATTCCTCTTTCTTCTCCTCTCCCAGTCAATTAAAATTTTTGTCACTTTGCTATATATTGTTTTATCTTTGGTTATGCGAAAATCTCTGATTTTTCCGAATGATGAGTTATTTTGATACCTAGATTTTTTATTTTATGATAGATTTCAGCATGAATATGACTGTTTTCAGTGATAAGACTTTTTGAAAGTATAAGTGTTTTTCATGGACACTTAACAAACAAAAACACCTCCAATGGAACTTTCTATTTTCTAGTAAATTTAGTATTCATTTTGAGAAATCATCATTTTCATAAAACACGTGGAGAGTATCTTCAAATAAGTTGAAATATTCAATTTGAAATTGAGACACATATGTGAATAAACCATGTCATGGGACGTAGGATGAAAATTTTCACCTATAAAGGTGAAACTATTACTTTTGAACTAATTTATATATTATAATATACGTGGATACTGGAAAATTGATGTAATGGCAAGCAGAGCACATGAATATTGCAAGTGGGATCTTGTCCAAACGTCGTGATGATATCAAAGTCGAATGAATGTACACCCAGGAATACACTTCAGCATATAGTAATTGATAAATCATGTTGAATCACTAAAAACTCTTTTGGCTTCTATTGATGACTCCTTGCATTTGTGTTGTTTCTGTAACGAAGTGTTATCTGACCTTACACTTGGCTATACCGTACTGATGACAGCTGATGAGCCAGACACACGTGTCTGCCGTTTGCATATTTTCTGAGTGCTTGTTCAGGAATTTTTCCTGCTTTCGATTATATCAAATCCACTCGCTGAATTATCATCTACGAGTATATCGTATACTAGACCCGGATGTCATGCAGGTAGCTAAAACTGCCTCGTGGTGACTTAAGTGATATCTCTAACCACAAAAATTGCGGCTGGCTTCTGTTGATGACTCCGTGCATATGTGTTTTTCCAGCAACCAACTGTTGACTAATCTTGCACTTGGCTATACCATACTGATAACAGCTAATGAGCCAAAAACACGTGACAACACGTGTCTGTGGTTGGCAGAAAGGCAAAATATGCACTTAAACTAATTGGATGAGCTATTTCATGTGATGGATACATAATGTTTATATTAGTAGTGCTTGAGAGCTGAATAAATAAACAATGGCATCATTGAAGTAACAATCGCAAGATTGCTCCTTGTGTGTGATATTATAGCACATTGAATTTTAGATATTGTATTATGTGCATGTAGCACATAATACAATATCTAAAATTCCACAATGATTGGTTATCAGTTTCATGCAAGATATTACATGAGATAAAATATGACAGTCGAGTCGGTAAAAACGTCACATCCAGATTAAGTGAATAATACAATCGGTTTGAAATCTCAGTGAACATAATATACATATATCACATTACAAATTTTCTAAATATCACCAATAGATGGTTAACAGTTATATGCAAGGTATCACATGAGATGAATATCACAGTCGGTAAAAAGTCACATCTAGAGTCTCATTAGAGATATACATATACAGTGCGAGTCTCTAATATGGAACAAATTCACTGAATCAAAGGTGTTGTTTCTTTCGGAAATATGCTTGGACACGTCGATCAGTATTTTAAATTGCCCTTATTTCAATGCAGAAAAAGTTATACAGTGTGTCTCAAATATGAGATATGACGTCATCGATAATTTTTTTAAATGACAACCCTGTTTTTTTAATGACTTTTATTAAAGGGTTCAACAAGTTGCATATGCCTGCCAAATTTCAATTTTTCACTCCTTGTCCTTTAAAAGATATTCAACAAACATTATCTAATTCAAAAAATGAATTCAATTCAATAGTCTTCCTTCAATAAATGTTCAGAATGTCTGGGATACCTGACAGTGACATTGTAATATAAAAGTTATCAAAAAAAAGTAAGGAGAGTAGTATCGGATTCCAATCATATTTGTGCACAAAAACTGTTAGTCGTTTCACAGTTTGTTGTTCGCCATTAGTAAAATGCCGTACTTAACTGAAACACATAAGATT
>WOGR01007064.1:0-12632 GCA_015342045.1 Leptinotarsa lineolata
CACTAATGCCTAAGGTTGTCTCAATCTCACGATAGGTCACATGACGATCTTGCAATATCAGTTCGCGCACTGCATCAATGGTTTTCGGAACAACTGATTTTGGACGACTTTCACGAAATTCGTCTTGGAGTGAACTACGACCACGATTGAACTCACCATACCATCGATGAATACTGGTCCTTGATGGAGCTTCATCGCCAAAAACTGAATTGAGTTCATCCATACACTGTTGCTGAGTTAATCCACGTCGAAAGTTGTAAAAAATAATCGCACGAAAATTTTCACGATTTAATTCCATTTTCGGGCCGAGATGAATCTTTTAAGTTACCGTAAACAACACAAATAGCGCTCGTATGTCAAAACGTTCTGAGTACGTATAACCCCAAAAATGTCCAACTTTACGATTGAGCTGTCAGTTGCCAGATTGCAACACTAGGGTTGCCAAATTACGAAACATAAAAGGCAACCTATCGTACCTCGCTCCATACCTTCAAAAAGCTATTGTCTCTCTACCATTCGTACTCTATTATATTTTCTCTTTCAACATTCAGCTTCGTCAATTTCAACTATTCTGCCCTACCCACCCAATTTAGAAAAGTTTTTCTTACATTATTTTCGTTTCAACGAAAAATAGCCGAAAAGTTGCAACTTTTGGAACTTTGGAGATCTGTTCTGGGAAAAAGAGAGAGCGCCAATTTTAATTTTCGGATTCGTAATCTACAAGTCAAAATATGTAAGTATACCCAATTTTTTTTCAAAATCGGAGATGCATCTATCCGAAATTCACCTATTATTATTTTTGCAAAATCCAGTGCATTAAGTTGTCGATATTTTTTCAATAAATTGATGGATGTAGCTGTTACTACGTGGTAACAGATCATCATAAAAAATGAGAAATGAATTTTCTATGTTTATTACCACGTTTTGGACGTTAAAGTTCAACGTAAAAGTTTGAAAATGTCCTTAAAGGACAAAACTTCAGTAACTTTAGTAACAAATGAAAGTGGTGAAAAAATTTTCATTTCTCATTTTTCATGAAATTTTTTCAGATTTTTTGTACTGATTCAATATTCAAACATGATGTTCACTGTGAAATTCTTGTGAAGATTTTTTTATGTGTTTCCTTCAAAGGAAGCAAAACTCTTGAAACCCACAAGAACCTTGTGTCCTGTCAGGTAATCAAATACCTTCAGAGATGTTTTTCGAAATGTGAGGTAGTAATGAGAGACAAGGATAGGTATATTAACCCGGTATAATTGACGCAGTGGAAGATTTATGTTTCCTCTTCGAAATTAGAGAAGTCTTGAGAAGTGAATCTAACATAAATAGGTAGATACGTCTTGAAAGTAATATAACTACTTGATCTGGTCGGATCTGGTTAATGGCTATCGAATTATAGTAATTATCGACTATGATTGAACTATTGATCCTTCTGGTAACCATCAATTGAGTTATAATTTGGAATGATAATATTATAAAATGATTTATTTTCTTACATAATTGGAAAATCTTCACAACTTGTAAAGAGTTACGATGATAATATTTATATAAGTACTGAAATGTCTTATGAGTTCGATATATCGAAATTCCATTTCTATCTGTAAAATATTTCAGATATACTTGTATTAATTCACGGTTTTGACTTGACCTAAACAAAATTGTCAAAAAAGCTTAGGAAGCCAATTGAATTGGATACACTTAAATTCCTCTTTGTTAGAATCCAATGACCATCATTATTGAACAAGAAAATTATAAGTAAGAGTGATGACAGAAGACTCAACCCTTTAAATATCGAAGATCGCCATCGACGCATCAGTTTTTCACTGCGGCTTTCAATGCAAGGCATTTAGATAAAACTAGAGCCTGAAAACAAAGCCTTTATGACTAAACACCGGACACTGCTGTTTCGACCCGTCATAGGTTTCATCAGTGTGCTGAACCACAAATGCATTCCTGGACTCAACATCTGGCGGGTCAGAACAGCGCTATCTGATGTCGATTCACAAATGCTTTGCCTTCATGATCTGGTTTCATCAAGAAAAAAATGAAAGCATTGTTAGATCCGAAGAACATTGTTGAGAATGGATCCAAGTATACAGGGTGTATCAAAGAATCATTTGAAGCACTTCCATATGCATTACAGTAATTTTATTCCCATTATTACTTAGTTTTTGGAAAAAGTTAATAACTCGGCAAGTGGCATTGTGACTCGAAAAACAACAAGTCCTATAGTCTATCCATTCCCAATTGGAACGGCAATAAAAATGATAGCACTACGAGGGGTATTCATAATCACTGCCCGACAAATGGGAAATGTATATACTACCAGTGCTTTTATGTTCAAAGCATTCCTGGTACAGTCATAAAAATTTCTGGCCTGTGGCCCCTAGTCGCCCAGAGAGTCAGTAAACGTGCTATCAAATGTAGTTGAGGAATAAATGCTCGGCTAGCTGGACTGGCTGAATACCAATTATTTGTCCGTTTCACAATATTTCTTTATCAGTGTCTCGTGTTCGTGAGTTAGGTAAGGTAGTGAGTGGTTTTGCAAACCGATTTTTGAAAACTTTCACACCAAAGGTTCAAATCTCATCTTTTAAACCAATTTTTGTAAAAATCTTAGTGTTTTTGGGTACTTTCATCAATATGGCTCTCTGGAGACCTTCTGAAATAAATGATAACATTACGTGTGAGGAATCTGTTTCAATCGACAGGGATTCGGAATTTGAAAATGAGGATTTACATGTTCAAGTTCAGCGAGTAAATTTAAATATTCATGAATGCTTGAAGAAGGAAAACTGTCACACTTCACAGAATTATATTGTGAATAGAATATGCGAATTAACGAAACTATCTCGTTCGACAGTTCTTCGAATCATTAAAATAGGGGATGTCATTAACCATGCAATGAAATGAAAACAAAGGAAAAAAAATTCGCAAACGTTGATGTTGCTACAAAAGATGTGATTTTCGAACAATTTATGGCATATACCAAAAAAATGAAGTACCAACCTTGGAAATGATTTAGTATAAACTACTCGACTATCCCGATTACAATTACGAATCTGTAGAAACTCTACGAGGTGCCTTATTGTCTTGTGGTTTCAAATATAAAAAATTGAACAATCGGATGTTCATAATGGAGTCGACACGCATTGTTCAACTCCGACAAGAATATTTTAGGCGAATGAAAAGCTACCTTGAATCCAGCAGACATATAATCTATCTCGACGAAACTTGGTTTGACACCCAAGATGTTGTCAAATATGGCTGGGTAGACAAAACCAAGTATTGTGCTTTGAACACACCTTGTTCAAGGGGTTTAACGTGTTATAATTTTGCATGCCAGGAATGAAAGTGGTTTCGTACCTACCGCTTTGCTTCTGTCGGCCAAAAAAATGAAAAATTCGTCTGCTGATTACTATGATTATATGACTGCGGCTTTATTCGAAATCTGGTTCAGTGAGCAGTTCCTCCCAAATATTCCTGCGAACTCGGTTATTGTTATGAATAACGCTTCGTATCATTCTTTGTTATTGACTAAATTACCAAACAATAACACAAAAAAAGCAGATATTGTTGATTTCATGCAAAATCATGACATGGAAATACCCGAAATGATTCCAACGAAAAAGGTATTACTGGCGACCATAAAACAACGTTATTTCAAAAAAGAGTTATTATTGATTCTATGTGTGAAACACGTGGTCATATTCTCTTACGTTTGCCTCCATACTATTGTGTGTTCAATCCAATTGAAATTGTCTGGGCCACAATGAAAAAAAGCTTGCGGAAATGTAATCAGTCACCGACTTTGAATGCTGTGGTGCCTGACAATATAAGGCGAGTGGTGAATGAAGTAGGTGATAGTGATGTGAGGAAGAACTGTGTGGCCAACGTTAAAAAGAAGAGAATAAATATTATGTGCAAAGTTCCATAAATCCGATCATTATTCAACACGATGATGATTCCACCTCATCCGAATATAGCGAAGAAGAATTTTGATTTTTCTAGCAATTTTGTTGGCCTCTATTATTTTGTAAACATATGTTTGAGGAGAATTCGGTGTGATTATTTGTGTTTTCATTGTATTTTAGAGTTTTCGACTCGGAATTCAACTACTTTGAATTCCGAAGTTTTTCATAATCACCCATGGTGGAAAAATTCAGTTGAGATAACTTTTTTATGGGGTGATCAATTGCTATGATTGTAAAAATAAGTAACTGAAAAACTACCAATGAAAAATAATATGCCGACGCCTATGTCGAGGCGGGAATTCGTTCTCTGTGCCGTTCCAATTGGTATTGGAAATACTATATCTAGTATATCTATATCTAGCGTGTTGAAAATATTTTCAACACTAGTGTTGAAAATATTTTTAACACGCTTCTTTGTTACCATAATTTTTTACTACTTTTGACTACTATTGAAAATGTCCCTTTAAATGACAGTTGTACAAAATGATTATACTATTTTTCGAAAATAGCAAAAGAACCAAGCAAGTCTTGATACAATTAATACATTTAGTGTCAGTTAGTTAGCCCAATTTTATGTGAGACTACTAATGAATAAATTGAAAAGGGTACATTTTTAGGCCAGATTAATTTTTGGGGAAGAAATGTGTTGGCTCTTCTCTGTCATCATACGAAAAATGTGGAAATCTTTCAAAGAAAGAAAGCAATCAAATCCAAAATTAACTTTTTACAAAGATGTGTAGATCATATATAGTTATAGTTTTATTTTTTCCAGATAAATAATCTACATGATTCGCACAAACAGTTGATAACTCATTGGGTTGATCGAAAAAGTAAAGTAGTTATATGTTTGGCTCGAGATCCAGACTCCCTCAGTACTTCTTCATCAACTGTTTTCATATCTTATGACAATGGTGATAGTTACATCAATAAAAAAGAAAGTTTGAAGATGCCCAATGGAAGTTATGCCATAATAAATAAATTTTATTGCCATCCCAGAAACCACACACATGTGAGTACATTCAACGTACTGATGTTTCTTTGAAGTCTCATATCATACCTGAATTGCATAATAATAAAACGTGAGATCACTTTTCTAAGGTGATTTTTATAAGCTGAGAAAAAACTACTAATACTCATTTCAAAATATCGCATATGACATTACTCTTTTTTTATGTTTCTTTAGCTTATATTTACCGACACAACATATAATTGGATATATTTAACAAAGGATTATGGAAAAACATTCGAATCGCTTAAATTGACTTTCTCACCAGATGAATTATCCTTTTATGATGAGGATCCTGCTACTTTTGTGATTTTGGACAGAAGATCGCGGGTAAGTAGTTATTACTTTCCACTGAAACATTATTTTTCAAGTTTTCTAATATTTGTTGGCCAGAAGTTGAAGGTTACGTGTGAACCCTTTGACTTCGTGCACGTAATGAAGTCAGCCACTCGCACGTGATGCTAAATATTCTATCATACACAAATCCGACTGGTAGTTCCAGACTTTAGCACATTCAAACTAACAAAAAACTCTCAAACTTTTTCATATTAGTATAGATTTGATGGAAACAACTTCATAGAATCAATTCAGCATAAAGTATGGTTGAAACAATTGAGCTTCTATCTTTTATAATTTTGTTGTTTATAAACCTAGTGAGATTATGATACGTGAAATTCAAATGTGTCAATATAGCTGTATTATTATAGTTCCCGGATTACAATTTTCAGAAATAAATGAAATTAATATATATATATTTTTAATTGAATAAACTGGTTTTCCTTTATTTCCAATGTTTTAATATTAATAATTAAATATTAACACTTGCTTACAAAAAGGATTTGAAACTTTTAATAAGTTTTAATTACATGCAGGCGCTTTCGATAGCAGACTGTGCTATCATTTTCGTGGCACCACTGAACATTTTTTTGTCGTGTTTGTTCTTTTATGCGGTCAGATCGTCTTAGACAGGTATTGGCTTGAGTAGATGTTCATACGGTTTCTGCGAAAAAGAAGAAGACGAAAACCTAAACGGAGTGTACAGCATACAATTTTCAGACTGCAACAAGTTCTATATAGGCCAAACAAAAAAAACTGATTCAAAGGTACGACCAGCACAAGAAAGCATACATAAATTCAATAACATATAAATCAAATCTCGTCATACAAGCCATAGAAAATAATCGCAACTTTCCCCTACCAGAAAATATTAAACTCATCAAAAAAATAAATGAAACCGTATGAACATCTAGAAAAACCTAAACATCCATAAATTCAGCGTAATTTACTGATCGGGGAGCAAACATAAATAAAAACACAACAAGACCTAACATTCAACATACTCCACAAAACGATACAATTTCCTAAAAACGATGAACCTAGAGAAACACTCACACAAAGAATATCACCTGATATAACCCAGGTACAGGCAAACTTAATCGAACACCGAGATAGAAGGGTAATCAAAGTACCTACTCAAGCCAATACCTGTCTAAGACGATCTGACCGCATAAAAGAATAAACAAGACAAAAAAATGTTTAGTAGTGCCACGAAGATGATAGCACAGTCTAATATCGAAAGCGCCTGCATGTAATTAAAACTTATTAAAAGTTTAAAATCCTTTTTTTAAGCGGGTGTTGATATTCAATTATTAATAATAATACATAATAAAACATAAAATTCTCTGTCAATCAGTATACGCCAGTCCCATTTCTATTATTGATTATTGGGGAAGGATATCAGTCAATTTATTAAAGTCGTACAAGAATTCCCTGGCAATTCAGCAGGAGCTTACGGTCTATTCGGTTTGTATTCGACAATATTTTTTTATTGAATGGTAGAATTTTGGGCTGAAAAATAACGGTTAGACAATATCCGGTTAGTTACCTTTATTTATTCAACCAACCACTATGGTTCGATGAGTCCGACTCATGCTAGGAATGGCACGTTGAATGGTTTTCGTGAATCCTCGGTTAGTACAAGTTTCAATTTCTGAGGGTTGTTGTTCGTGTTTCAAATATATGAATAAAGTACAAAACGCAACAATTTTACATGTAATATATGGCTAATTTCTATTGACATTTTGAAACTACCTTTTTTCAGATGTTGGTAAGCCGTGATTTCGGAAAAACAATCGTAGATTCTCTTGACTTTGTCAAGTCAATTTACTGGATTAACCATAATCGAAAGGACCATTTGGTTGTACAGTGGATGAAATCCCATAATCAAACGAAGAGCACTTCAGTTTTATATAATGACTTTTCTAGTAACGGAGAATACAGCACTGGAGTGAAAGATATGTATTTCATTGAAAATTACTTGTTCACAACAAAAGTTGATGAAAAGGTGAGAATATGACAATTTTATAAAATGGTATTGTTACGTTTTTACTGTGGTCACAGATGGTTTACGGCTACCAGTGGCGGACTGCGTTACTTTCTTCAGGGCATGATTTATAACAGTATTCTTACGTGTCTTGGTAAGATTTGAATAAAATAATAATCAATAATCAATCAAATGTCTTGAGTGTATGATTATTTGATTAAATTCCGTCGAGGGTTTTTATTTAAAATAAAATAATTGTACAAGAAAGCGTTGGCTTGAAATCAAAATTTTGAAAATTAAATTGTACGCAGAAGAAAATATTTTGAAACAAGTTAGATCATGTTGTTAGAATTTAACAGGTGACCCCCTTGTATTCGTACATTGAAAATGGTACACTGAAGTTTTATTTGTGAATTTTGACTGAATTTCAGTTTTTTTTTCAGTAAATATTTTCTTTCAAATAGATAACCTCATTTTCTTTTTCCATTATCATTCGACTCCAACCTCAATATTCAGGATGTGAATTTGAAAACGTACCACTCTCTTTTTATTTCGGTCTCCATTAACAATCTGAAAATATGCAAAGGTACGCCAAATTTCTCTTCAAGAGGAACGTTTTGTAGGTTAGGTTTCTATTAAATTACATCAACCTACTAGCAGGGGTGAACGCAATCCATAAAATATCAAATGGAAAGGAGAGTCGAGTGATATCTGATTTTGAAGATTGTTTAGCTAGCCTTTCTAAAACATCACACAATCGAATGACCAGTATGGCCATTCCTGGCCATACTGGCCTGGATGGCAATGAGGCTGCTGACTCCCTTGCGAAGGAGAGTTCTGCAAGTGACTTCATCGGACCAGAACCTGCCATTGGCATCGCTTTAGGATTGGCCAAATAAACATTGAACACCTATATGGGAAAAAGATTTATGAACTTCTGGCAAAATCTTCCAAGATTGGCTCCCACCAAGGCGTTCGTTCACCCTTCGAAGCTTGAAACCAATCAGTTGTTGGACTACAGCAGGGATGAACTACGATGTCTGCCGTCTGAATCATCGTATGCAGAGACTCGGGCTGTCGGAAGACAGTGTATGTCGCCACTGTTTGGAAAATGATGAAACAGCAGAGCACATACTTTGTGCCTACCTCGCTGCAAACCGACTCAGGTTTTCAGAGTTTGGCAGAGGCGCACTCTTACCTTCTGACCTGAAAGATCATTTACCATATGAACTAATCGGCTTCGTTAAGAAGCTGGGTTGATTTGGTCGAGTGTGAATGGGTGTGAGCCACAATAAACCCCTTGCAGGTTCATTATGGCCCTAAACTAACCCTTTTTATTTTGGAATTAATTAACAATATAAAAATACGTCAAATTTCTCTTCAGAGAGAACATTTTGTAGGCTAGTTTTCGATTAAATTACATCGAATACCACACAATCGACCTTTGTTATAATAATTTTGGAGAAATTAAGTAAAACCCTGAAGTATCAATTGTTTTGGAATGGAATATGAAAAATTAATAAAAAGTGATTTATCTTATTACATGTTTTCTGGATAATGTGTATGTCCTTCTTCAAAAACTCGTGGATTTTCATCGCTCCAGTAACGGCAATTTCGTCTAACATGCCCAATAAGAAAAAACGTACACTCACCAGTATAGCAAATATTGTGAAAAATATTTTGGATTTCATTTATAAAATCATCGTTATAAAACTTTCCTTACTGTTTCGCGAGACACTCCTGCTTGAGTACCAAAATTCGAAATGATGTGGAGGGTTCTGTAATGAAGGTGCCCAGAACTTCTGTTTGAATTTCTTTATCCAAAACATATCGATATTTTCCTTTTTGGTTTCACTAAACTCAACAACAACTTCTAGGATATATTTATGATTCAAATTATTGTTGCGATATATCTCATTGAACATTGTTGGCGTTGTTTTTGCGCATCTTCAACATTCCACATGAATAAAAATAATGTATTCATTTACGGCATTGTCTATTTTCACAAAATAATTAACAAAGTCACACATATGTACCTACTATAATTATCAGCTAGATGTAAGGAAACAATATAAAAAAAAGACAGAAATAAGCAAATCAATTACAATATTTTCACAGTCATTCTGGCCATAGTTGGTATGATAAAAGGGTACTTTGAAGATTTCTGTATTTCTTTTTCTTTTCATTGTTTATTTATTGTTCATTTGAAGTTATAATTTCAACAAATTCCGGAGAATTGATGCTATCATTGATTATTTTGTAAATTAGTGTAAGTTATGATTTTAATCTTCTTTGAGCCAGAGTATTCAAGTTGAGAATGTCCAATATGATTTTGTAGTTATATTCACCAATGTGATATCCCAGTCTGTATGCACAGTATCTTTAAAATTGTTTTGAAAACTTTCAAACATATCAATATCCACATTATATGAGGGGCACCAAATTTTGGAGTTGTATTCGATTATTGATCTAACAATTGAAAAAAATATGATTTTTTATGAAGAGAGAGATAATTTCTCTGCAGATCTAAGGATGAAACCTAATGTTTTTAGTGCTCTAGGAGTAATATTTGCAATATGGGATTTGAATGACATTTTTGGGTCAAGAGTGATTCCTGAATCTTTGATTGTATTTGTTGTTTCCAGTTCCAAATAAAGAAAAATGATGGTGAAAAAAATAGGTTTGAAAGTAAGCCTCTCCACGGCGCGGCGTTTTGATTATTAATATCCACAGTCATCTTTGGGCAATGATGTTCAACATCCGAGAAAAGTTTTTTTGCCGTTCGAATGAACTCTTTTTTTTTCAGGGAAACTTGACCTTATTCGCTTCCTTCACATTGGGAAAACAATTCCAATGTGTTTTCGAATCTACAAAAAAAATTCTCAGCTATTTCGTGGTGGACGTTTCAAAAGATCGAGCCCTGGTTGTTGCCAGCCATTCGAATAAATCATCTACTTTATATGTGTCTGAAGACTTGGGAGGAATCAACGATGCAATTCGATTCTGGCCATCGCTTGAGAATGTTTTCGCGTTTTTTCCTTCTATCAGCTTCCAAAATACATGGTTACCGTAAGTACAGATCAATACTCAGTTTTCGAAACAACGATGTATTGGTTTCCTTATTTTTATAATGCTTCTTATAAAGAATTAGGACACATTTTGATATATTTTACAAAATCATTGTATCAGAAGATATAATGAGGCTCCCTAATCATATCGCTAATTGACAAAAGTGTTTATCAGAGAAACGAAATGTATAGAAAATAAATGTTTTCATAACCTAGAACATAGCATACCAAATATTCCAGTTAAACCTAGTCATTTATTTTGAGACGGTGAGAAAATCTTGAAACACATTAACTTTGGTTTTCAAGGGGACAGAGACATTTTTACGTAAATATCAAGACAAGAGGTTGATGAAGCATAACAATCCACATTTTGAACATTACAAATAAGAACAATAGTGGCAGCTCATTTGAGAAGTCTATCAATTTTGTATTCAGTCCTATAAAATGTTTGACATTACAATGATAAGCGGTGTCAGAAAAAATTTAACGCTTTTTTCAAGTTTCGAACTAGAAATAGAAAAAATCATTGTAGCAAATTTGCGAACTGAGCACCATTAACTTGCATATAATGGTATGAACCACCTTCTGTTCCTCCCTCATTTGACGAACGGCAATGCTTTATGTCTTCGACATTTAACATCGGTAGTGTATAAGTTTTTTCGTCGACCTGATTTAAAACGATGACTCAGACACGTCGTTCTTCATATCCTCTGTTCGTTCCGAACACCCCTCTACAGTGCGGGAGCGATTATACCAGAGATGATGGATAGGTGGTTCGAAATGTCGAGAGTCTGACACAATTTCGAAAACACCTGTCTGGAATCGAGCAGCTGTTTCCCAACAGGTGAGACTTTCTTTGGTTAATTAGGTGTTTATTTTAAACCCACTGAAACACGAGTTTTATACATTTATCAAGAACGATATAACCTGAAACTACATTCAAAAATTGTCTTGCGAAATGAGCATTAATTATTTCGTAATCTTTCGACATACAATGTCGAAAGGGTGTCTAACTATATAAATATTTAACATATACAGGACAGAATTCAATCAAATATAGGATCATCGTTCTCTAGGATATGTATACGAAAGATCACTCAATATTGATTTGAAGAATAAAATCGATAGGTTTATCAGTCATTGACAAATACCCAGTATGACAATACTATTATTATCAATGCCCATAATATAACAGGGTTTCAAACACACAAACAGAGAAATATACCAAATGGGCCATAGTATCACAAACATAACGTCAATAAAATTTGCATCAAACCTTCAGAAGTAATTATCATTACCTTATTAATATATCGGTAAACCTATACTCACTCAAAATAAATTCATAAACACAAAATTGCAATGATACATAAACCGTAATTAGGATAGACATAAATCATCAATAATTCCTCAGATCATAGTCATATTCAACACCTAGTTATACTTATAAACGAACAGTTTTCAAATACACTACAGGAAACAATATTAACACTTTATATTGAATCATAATCGATAAGCAAGCAGTCATCATAAAATTTCAAATAGATTATCAGGGAGGGCTGTATAATTCTGTCACACTTTTGTGTCTGGGTTCACGAATTCCCATTATTCATTTTGATTCATTTATTATCTCAAAGGCAGATTCTTCCACTTGTTACACTCATACTCACGTTAGGTCAATTTCAAATTCAGGATATACGTTCTTATCTTCATGGTTCGACAATATTACACCATTCTGAGTTATGGTTAGATTATAAGTTTCTCAATAATCAATTCAGTTCGTTTCCCTTACCATGGCCTGGCTTCGAAAGATTATTTCATCAGATTTTTGTGCTACTTTTATATTTTCCTTGGTTGTACCACTAACACTTGTTCGAGTTAATTCCGGAATAAAGATCTGGTCGCGTTTTTCTTACTTTCTCATAATTATTTTACTTTCACGAGAAAAACTTGACTTGACGTCTTACACGTCACTGTTATATTTTCACCGATTTCGCCTAATCACTTTTTCACTAACGGAGATAGTTTCGACTCGACGGTTCACACTGGAATTGTTTTAATGAGAATCCTTCGATTATTTTAACTTTACCGATACGTCATCGTTGATGTGCATATGAAATAAAGTCGCGAAATTGTGGTCAAATGTAAGACGAAGTAACTAATATCCCGATAAAAATTATAACGTGTAGGTAATGACAATAAATTAACATTTTCAAATTTATGGAAATGTCGGATCTTCACACATTTTAATGACTTGTTTTTTA
>WOGR01007065.1:0-12631 GCA_015342045.1 Leptinotarsa lineolata
AAAAATACCTTTAGAACTTCAAATTATCTCGAAAACTAATCGTTACAAAAATTTTCTTTCAACAGAGTTGTAAAGGCATTCGAAAGACCTTTAAAACAAGGTGCCACTCGACCTACTTTCCCTAAGGGTCGTCGGACGCACCCCTCCGAGAGAGTGCGTACTACAAAAAATCTGATTAGTCTGAAAGGTGTCCCCCTTTAATTTAAAATCGACGTGTCCGAGCTTTTTTTAAAAATCTTACTTTTTATATTCAAAAACGGCTCTGTTAAGTTTTCGTTGCTGCACACTGTATTTATCTCCTTGCAATTCATCTTCCATGGAAGGTTTTTTTTTCATCTTCCCTTTCCCCTTTCCAATTTTTAACGGAACAAGACATCAAGGTCGGACAAAATTCATGTAAAAAGGTGTCATCTTCAGTACTTTTTGACAAGACAATAGTGTTGCAGGAGGGCGCAGTAATACCAACCTCATAGTGCATCAGAATGTATTTCACTGTGGTCGACAACCTCATAAAAGTCGCTGATATAAATTGTAACAAATGTGGTTCAAACTATTCAAAGACTGTACCTTGAAGACGGCCCATACCAGTTTCTTACACATAAAGTTCTCTCAATATTATATTAAAACAGAAAAGTTGAAAAGCAAATATTCCATCAAAACATTTATATCTCTGAACAGAAATATATAATCAAGAAACATAAGACTACAAAAACTCAACTTACATGAGGTACATTTATACGGTTCGCACAGCGTCATCGGATCCACCTTAGTCTCGGCGAGGGCGAATTTCTTTATCGACTTAGAATTCGGCAAGGCAATAACCGAATAATCATTATATGGATGCGCCCTATCCTGATGCAAGAAAACGTATTCTTTCACCGCAGCTCGATACAAGCAGTACGAACAAGAAAACCTGCAATTGCCGTGGCGGATATCGATATGCATCGGCACGTGCTCCCACGGCGTCTTCATGTCGCAATACACGCAAGGAATCATCGAATCCGGAACCATGGTGTGCGCCTTCAGGTGCCGCTCCAGAAAGTCCCTGAAGTTCGTCGTGAACAGGCAGTAGTAATGGGGGCATTTGTACAGGTTGCCGGCTTCCTCAATAAACTTAGCCATAGCCTTTGGCGTCTTCCTGGGCTTTCCTATTTCGGCCAGAGAAAGCTTTGCTTCCTTCACCACCAGGTTCAGATTCTGCTTGACGATGGGGGCCAATGGAGGAGGTTGCGGCTCTGCTAAGGACATGACATCGGCTATCTTGAACGGGAATGGATTGTCGTCCGTCAGCTCAATTTCAGCGACAGTTGCTTGCGCTTCTTCAGCTATAGTTTCGTCTATCTTCTCCATGTTATCAGGAGGTTCACTGACGTTGGAGTTGTTCTGGTCTTTATCGATTTCCTGCTCCCAGTCGTTCTTGGTCATACTAAGGGCATCCCCGCTCAACCTCCGGAGCCGCAGCAAATTGAGTGGCCTTACTGGAGTCGGTTGTTCAACGGAATCTGAACCGGTCTGAGTGGTGTTCAAAAAATCGGCGTGCTCAGTGATGGTGTGCTTGAACAAGTTTTCCAATAGAGATGCTTCTAGTGTAGCTTCGATTTGGACGCCGCACGTCTCGCAGAGTGTCGTATTTCGACCCACGGCGCTGGTCCCGTGCATTTCCCTGCAGTGCCTCTGGAACACGTCCTTGTGGTCTGTGGAGAAGACGCAAGGCGGTACCAGACAGCAGAACCTCGTCGACTCGCTGGTCTTGATGACCTTCACGAGACCGCCAATTTGCAGTATTTTCGTCGAGCTATTGGAAGATTTCACGTTGACTAACTCGTTGACGTGAGTCAAGGGGGGCGGACCATCATCTTCCTCTTCTTCAACGTTATCAGCGGGTAAATTTCCCGCTGTCCCGAGCTTACCCTTTAGTTTTTCGATCATGTCAACGATAACTCTGTCGTTCTTCTGCGTGACGTCAAAACTCGGCGTGGGGAGCAAAGGGTCCTCCTCTTCGGGCAGAACGGGATTCTTCATCTTCATTTGGGTGGGAACTGGGGACGGTGCTACTGACGGTTCCGTGGGAGGTCGCACGATCGGGGGATTCTTCTCCAAGACAGGCATAGAAATGGGAGAATTGCTTCTCCCGCGGTAGTGCATGTTATCCGTCAGGTCGTCCTTCGGCTCTTCCTTGACCATCACGTCGTTCTTGCTTAACCTATAAGACATATTATCCTAAAAATCGCAACTACTTGAAAGGTTCTCTAATTATTTCACCAATAACATATATTAAATTTCAATAAATCCCCTTTATTTGCTGATTTTTTATAAAAGATATTATATAATGATCAAGTCATCAAGTCGCTTCTCAAAATTCCTTTAGACACAGTACTTTATAACTAGGTAGACAATAAGGTGTCAAAAGCAAGCACATCGAGGGCCGAAAAATTGACGCACTTAAAATTTTTGCAAAAGCTATAGTTTCATAGCTATTATAATTGAAACATATTTTTTTAGTTATAGAATAAGACATTTTTCAAACCTATTCCGTTGAAACAGTTCTTCAGTTTTTTTTAGACATAACGTGTGTTCCCAGGTGTATTTTCATAGTATGAAGTTGATGATGTGTGTATAGCATTTTCGTTGTCTGTAAATGGTATAGAAGCCACCTACTCCTGTCCAATAAATCATTCAATTTGCCACCGCATTTCCAGACCAGTCCATATGTCATCAATGCCCAAAGTTAAGCCTTGCTTTTTTATTTATATCCACGACTTAGCAACTATTGACTCAGAGGGTTTGTTCACTTTATTTGCAGATGTCACTACAATCTTATGGCATGAAAGCAATACTTCAGAACTTAATACTGCCATAATCGCAGATCATTTCAAACAAAACCAGTATATTTTCTTTCAATTGTACTAGATTCTAATGTTAGAATAAACGCAACGTGAAGCAAATTTCTTGTCATATTTATTTACAAAAAACCTAAATTTGAGGACCACATTGTTTTGCCTTCATCAGGATGTTGTGGTGAGAATAACCTCTAAAGTCCTGGTTTTACTTACAGCTAAAGTAGTTCATTCAATGTTACAGTCTCACTTGAGGCATGCGATTCCTTTATAGAGATTATGCGCTCAAATTCGTCTGGAGTAGTGTTGATGTGTTTCTCATTCATCCCAATATTCAAAAACAAGCAAGTATTTGCTTCTTGTCTGGTTTGCTAATAGAAGTTGAAAATAAACATGACTAGTTTTTGCTCTTATTACTTTCCGTAAGTGTTTCTGGCTAGCTCAATGCCTTGCTTCCTATTATGCCTAAATTTTGATTCCAGAATAGTCTGGGATCTAGTATCACTTCCGAACATTTCATCATAAGCTTTTCTTTCTTGATTGATTTTGTTATAATGTTCAGGGCTTGCTACATGTGTTACCTCACTATATTATTATATTTGCCCTAGACGAGGATCTAGAATGACTGAGTCGTCTGTATATCCCAATAATTTATATCCATTGTGAACAATAACCTACCTCCTTGAGAACAGTACCTTGCTTTACTTATATTGCTACCCATTTATGTTCCTATATATTATTGTTTGAAATAAAATAAAAATAATTATGATTACCTGTTGCACAGTTTATCAACGAAGTTCAGAGATGTCCTCGAGCCAACCGATCGGTTCAGTTCATCCATCTTTTGCAGTCGCTCTTGCTCGATCTTCTTGTTCTCCTCTTGCAGGTCTGTTTTACATGTAAACACGTTCATGTCGATTTCCTTTTTCACAGCCTGCTCGATTTTTTCAACTGGTTTTATATTCACAGGCTCTGCCACCATGGGGATTTCTCCGCTCTGTTCAGGGACTTCTTGTTCTTTCTGTGGGGTTCCTTCACTACTTTCTGTCGTATCTCCGCCTTTCGCTTCGTCCGACGAAGACTTCCTCTTGTCCGCGTTGTCGGTCAGTTCCATGATAACCTTCAACTTTTCCTGCGCCTTGGCCTTGGCGGCTCGCTTGCTCTTGCCCGGAAGTATCTTATCCGCGTCTAATTTCAAATCACAGCGAAGTCTCGTGGATTTTTCAACGTCTTTATCGCTGCTTCTACTCGAAACCGATTCGCTGTCGGTCGTGGTGGAGGTGTCTTCCGATTCGATTTCTTTCGACCTCAGGTACCTTCTCTCTAGCAATTTTTTCTTGGACTTCGGCCCCGGTTTTGGCCCAGGTTTTCGACGTTTTGGAGGAGCCATTTCGGGTTCAGGTTCTTCCATAACGTCCAGAGGTTTCTCAACAACCTCTTTTGCCTTGGCAACTATCGATTTTCCTTTGCCTTTATCCATGGCAGCCTCGGATGATTTATCTCTTGATTCTGATTCTTTGATCATCAGTTCAGGAATGTCGGATTGTTTCTGAAGTTTCTCTATATCTTCGTCAAAGTACGTTGATAGATTAATCTTATAAATTTTCGGTCTGATCAGATGGTAAATATTCACGTGCTCTTGCACTAGTTTCTCGTTCATTTGAACATAGTTGCACTCGCTGCAAATATATCCGAACATAATAGTGCAATTGTAACTCTTACGAACGATCGGCATGGCGTCTTCTTTATGAACGGTATTCATATGATACTTGAGAGTTTTGGCTCCGCAAAAACAAATGCCGCAATTGGGACAAATGTGCCTATATTCGCCGGTGTGAGTAGACAAGTGGTCATAAAACAAAGTCGGAAACACCACCGTGTTAGCCGTGCAAAACCTACAAACAAACTTGACCTTCTTAGCTCCTCTCATGGCCGCACAGGCCTCGTATTTGCTCAGGTTTTTCTTCGAGTCCGCTATAGATTCGGCAGCTACGGATGGCGTAAATCTCGAACTCAACACCTCTGAATCGGGATGCACCGTCTTGTAATGCGTTGTGATGAATTTTCCCTTGAAATCGCACAATTTGCAAGCGTAGGAGGATTGCATAGCAAAATCGACAAAGTATTCTTTGTCGGGCTCCAAGAAATCTTTTGAGCTAGAATCGTCCATTTCCTCTTCGACAGTCGGTTTAGCGACATCTTCGGGTGAAGGCTTCTTTTTCTTATTCTTCTTAATCACCCCACTTGCCCATCCACCACGTTTTCTCTTCAACTTTTTTCTGAGATTGACATTTTTCTTAGTCTCATTCGGTAGGGAAGGTTCTTTTTCATATTCGCTGCTTTCGGACCCTGAATCGTTCTCAAAATCTGACGCTTCCTTTCTGGAATCCTCTTCAATTACAGAATTTTCGTTCTCGCTATCCTCGTACGTCATACTTCTTGTTAACCTCCTCGAGTATTTTTCGTTTTCCTGTATTTCGCTTTCGGGTATTTTGGAAATTATAACTCTGACGTTTTTCATCGTGTTTACTTCGGTGTGCTCTGGAGCCTTCACTTTCGGTTTTGGGCCGGGTTTTTTTCGGACTTTAAGGGGTTCTTCGAATTCGCCGGATGACGGGACCGATAGTGCATGGGGATCATCTTTCAACAGATGACACATCCTTTTACCTGTCGCTGTCAGAACCCCGTCGCGTATGAACATATCCTGGATGTCTTCGTGGAGCTTGTCCAATTCTGATCTGCATTTTTTCCTAGGTTTTGTAGAACACGTCGTCGTCCTCTTCCGAGATTTGATTCTCTCTCCAACGGTGACAACTACGTCACCCTGTGTCAATGAGCTATCCAAATTCGAGTCGGTAGTAGGTATCTCCGAAGATACGGTTTCTGCAGGAGGCGAGTTCTCTTCATCTTTGCTGCGATCCGCCGAATCTTCAGGAAACTCCGAAGACATAGTTTCAGTAGGGGGGTCCTCTTCATCTTTGTCGCGATCCGCCGAATCTTTAAGAGACTCTGACGAAATTCGCTTAACTCGTCTTCTCAGTTTACGTTTCGAGACAGTTTCATTCTTTGGAACATATTGGGGGATGGCATCTTCTGGTGCAGCATCAGCTCCTTGTATATTATCAACAGGTTCAGCGACTTTTGCCACTTCCAGAGACTTTTCTGTGGACTGTTTCACTTCAGACACTTCTCCAACTGATTTTTCGGTTTTCTTTGATTCCGCTTCTGCAATAGCCTTTTTTGAAATTTCTTCATCTTCAGAACTATCTTCTTCTTCAGCTTTGATGATTTTCTTTATTTTCGACAATTCTTTTGGGTTGAAACTGTCTGAGAACGTGCTTATGAGAGAATAGAGAGCCGTCTTTTTTTCTTTTTTGTTTTGACTTCCCAACAAATTCGCAAAGAACTGAGCAAGGATGGTTTGTTCTGCAGCGGGTTTGGTTTCCTGTGGTTTGTGTTCCGGACTTTTAGCTGCTTCCTGTACAGTATCTTGTTTCTCGGTTTCAGTTTGTACAGCAGGAACAGCATTCGTTGTATCATCTAGATTTTTCTTCTGAGCATTTTCAGTGAACTCAGGAGGACCTGCCAGTTTTTCATCTTGGATAACGTCTTTTGATGTGATTTCTGCATCTTTCTCAGTAACGACTTTTAATTGTTTAATTTCTATATCGTCAACTTGCTGAACCTTCTCCGGTTTACTGCTGCTAGCGATTTTATCAGCATCCTCCGTCGTCTCCTCATCCGTATCATCTTTGGTCTCGCAATGACCGACATCTGCACCACCGTCATCGGATTCTTGGTCGTTACTCTCTACGGCCTGGGGAGCTTTATCGTCCTTATCCGTCTCAGAGTCATCCTGCACCGTAATAACTTCGCTGGTCGGTTCCACTCGTAACGGTTCTGATTCCTTCTTTATTTTCGGAATGCGGAAAGGCTGCTTGCCGTAGCCTTTACCAGTTTTATGCTCCTCTTTTCCGGAGTACAAGCTATCCAGAGGAGACACGAATGAATCTGAGTCGTTATTTGTTCTGGATCTAGAATTCGATCTAGACCGCGATCTATTTCGATTGGTCTTCGTATACATTCTATCGAATTTACTGTCAAATCGGTTGGGCCTATAGTCTTCCCTAACCCTTGATCTACCTCTGTCGAATTCTCTATTCAGCCTTGGGTCTCCTCGAATCAAACGAGGATCTTTAGACTCTCTGATCTCTCTGGGTTCTCTGTTATCTCGATTATCTTTGTATTCTCTGTTATCTCTCGATTCTCTGGAATCCCTGATGTCTCTATCAACAGGAACTCTGTTGTCTCTATAATCCCTGGGGTCTCTTGCAACTCTCGGATCCCGACTATTCTCTCGCATTTCCCTGAATTCTCTGTAGGTCTTAGGACCTCGATGCATCGGTTCGAAGTCTCTACGATCCATTCTCCATCTGAAGTCGTCTTGTTGCTTGAAGTCCCGGATAGGCATCCCAAAAGAGTTTTGTTTATGTTCCTGATAATGTGGAATTTCAGGAGATAATAGGGGTGGTCCCCCATTGTACTGGTTGGCAGGTAATGTAGCATTGGGAGGGTAATAATCTAGCTTGTGCATAGTATCCATTTGATTGTAGTTGGAGTACGACTGATTAAACCTCTGAGGGGTTATCAGAGGTGGGATAAATCTATTCGCAGTAATACCCGGCGGAGGATCGAACCGAAACTCTGACCTTCCAGAGCTCGAAGGCATACAAAAATCTTCTCTAGCATAATCGGATATAAAATTTTCATTTGGCGACATCAGCCGCGGTGGAGTGGGCAGTAAAGCCTTGTTTGGTATCAACGTATTATTTCCTAGTAGCTGCGGAATCTGCGGCAAGGGTTGATTAGTCATCATCTGTTGAGTATGAACAGGTAGCATTAGGGGCTGCATTGGTGGGATCAATCGTTCCGGTTCCGTGCTAGTGTGTATGAACTGGCTGACGACAGTGTTAATCAACTGCGTAGTGCACGGGTTCATAATTTTTTGAAGAGCATTAGGAATTTCCGGTTCCAGTTGAGAGCATTTTACCAAACTAGCAGGCGGAGGTGGTACATCCGCTAGGCGATTGAGGATAGGAGGTTTAGGTGGAGATTTTTTCATGTTAGCTTCAATGCTATCAGTGACAGCCTGATCGATGTCAGGATCAATAACTGGTTTCCTTGGTTTGGGGTGGTATTTATCCGCTAAACGTTTGTAAATAGGAGATGTACCTTTATTAATCGCCTCATTTTTCTCCTTAAGCTCCTCAATTTGATTGGAAATATGGTTCCTGATGACTTCCATTTTAGTATCTTTATATAGATCGAGTTTTTCAACAGTTAAATTTGAAGTAGCCTCAGATTTTCTGAGCTCATTGGTATTGTTGATGGATTCTTCCTCAATGACGATCACATCAGCACCCTTTTCTGTATTTTCACGCTCATCTTTGGATATTCTTTCAGAAATAGTGGATTCTCTGTGTTTGTCGACTTTTTTCTTTTCCTCTTTGTTTTTAGATTCTTTTGTATCGGCTTTGGATTTTTGAGAATCTCCCTTAGATTTTTTCTCATGTTTCTTCTCTTTCAATTTTTCGCTTTTCGAAAATGAGGTAGGTTTGTCTTCCGTCTTTCTACTTTCATCTTTTGGCTTACTATCTTTCTTCTTGCTTTCACCGGAACTAGATTTATCCTCCGCTTTATTTTTTTCATCTCTAGCAAGGGAACTTCTTCTCTCAGCCTTTTTCTTATCTTCCATGATTTTTTCGTCAATTGTAGAGATGATCTTACCAAAAATGCTGTCTGGCTCGATCATGACTTTGGGAGAGGGTTTAGGTTTCAGATTCAAAAGTATGGATTTTTTAGGGGAATCATTCTCAGGTGCTATTTCCTTATAAGGACTAAATTGCTTGGGAGAAATATCGTCTTTCTTTTCCTCATCCGTCTTTTTACTCAAGCTCAAATTATTTCTTACAGTAGTATTTATATCACTAGCCTTCTTTGAAGATGAAGGTGATATCGATTTGACTTGCTCCATTAGAATTTGATGAGCAATTTTATCTCTCATGCTATTAAGCTCGCTCAAAGAAGCTCCTTCATTAATTTTTTCCTGGACATCTTCTTCCAAGTCTTTGAGATCATCAAGACTTATAGGTGGTTTTGACATGTCCGGGCATTTGATACTTAAAGAAGAATTATCTTTAGGTTTTGATTTCGTCAGACTTTCTGCTGCACTGCTATAGATGTCTATTTTCGGAATGTGGGACATTGGTTCTAACCTAAAAAACCAACAGTTATTTTTGTTGCTTGTAATTAACATAAAATTATATACCTTTCTGTAGGAATTGGTAATGGTTTTATATCAAAAACATTTCTAATATCCCTAGGAGGACTCGGACTTGCAGGTGTAGACCTAGGACTAGGTGCTCTCTCTTTTTTAACTATAGTTAACGGTTTATGATTCTGAAAAATATTTACTTTCTGAGATTCTTGAACAAGCTCGAACCAAAAATACTTACCACCTTCAAGTACAACTTTGAAATAACATCTTCACATTTGTTGAGAGTTTCTAACTTCAATCTGGAAGAAAAGTAGACAATATTATGAAAATTGCGAATGAAGTTTTGTTGATCCCATAACATTTACGAAAACAGATTGGGAAAAAACAATACAGTTCAGATTTAAAAATAGATAATTACAATACATGCATTTTTCGAAGTACCCTATTCTAAAATATAAATATAACACGCTAAAAAATATCAGTTCCTTATAGGTAAAAATCATATACCTGACCGATGTCAGAGATTATTTTCAAATTCATTTAAATTTTGAAGGCAGCATTCAAGATTTTTTCAATCTTCCTTTGAAAACCAATTTACATAAAAAACATTTCAAATATACCTAGCGGTAAATAACTGAATAGATGGCAACCCGCTTTAATTGATGACAGGAAGATAATACAATTTCTCTTTTTATGATAAATGCTAATAATTTATAAATGTAAATCTATATAACTATTGAATTTTTCATCATTCTCATTATTATAGTTATTATTATCATCAATTTCAAAAAATCTAGGGAAGCAGGATACTGTGATCTTTATATTCCTTTCGATATTCAACTAATACATCAAAAACAAGGACTTATGTGATAGAAAAGTTTTATATGGACTATAACGAAAACATCAAGCAAGAATTATACTCTGCTTTTAATACCAAAATATTCTACAAATCACGATCAATTCAATATCATTGTCCTTCTTTATCATTCTTGAAATATCCTAAACATCAGTTGACTTTGTATTGTAATTCCTTTTCATATCCTTGAAAGAAATTTCTGCGAACGCCACTGGTCAGATCTCAAGCTGTGCAGTGTTATTTTCGAAGTTATTCAGGATTGTTTTTCATAGAGGTTTTTCATAGAGGTAAATTACATTCCTTATCGCTATTTTAATCACTCCTATTGATTTCTTATTGAAAGTTGACTGAGAAACTCTCATAGCATTGATAAGTGTTCATGTTCGTTTCCATAGCGATAAATTTGGCAACATATAAAAAATGAAAACTCAAAACCTCAATTTCAATCTCAGTTAGGTGCTACAAATTCTCTATTATCTCTACAGTATTGGTTAATATACATGTAGCTCAGTACAGCTTAGGTACATTTAAAATTCAACACAAATTGAATTCAGAATAACCAATATTTGTTTTTATATTGTTCAAATTCAATGGAATGAGTCGGAAAATTGACCAAGGTGTCATTAAGTTTTCAGCTGTCAAATTCAAATATTATTTTGGTAGATATTTGAATGTTTTTGAAGCCACGATACATCAAATCTTTTTTCAAATTCAATAACCAAACCGAAACATATTCAAATTATATAATTACATACTTCAAATCTACTAAATGAGGAATTCATAAGATATATCTAGATCCCTTCATTTTTTAAGCAAAACCATTTACATCACTATACATGACACATAGTAAGAATGTATGAAAAGGTACCGTAGATAAATATTTAATCTATTCTATTTGTCGTTAAACTCTTCATAAAATTCCACAAAGCCTATATCTACTAGAAAGGACAATGGCGTTTTCCTCGCAACTCAATCTCAAGTATCCGTGATGGTGGATACGAAAACTCGGCTTCCTTTTCCGTAGCAGAAGTTATATAACTGCCCATAAACTATTAGGTGCAGATTAAAACCGTTTTGGAATGCAGTTCTCATGTACGGGATTCATCACATTTACTCCTGCACTCCATACAAAGCAGAGCAATTCGTCTTTTTAGCCATTTCTTTAAAGCTGAAGATACTTTTCCACAATACAGATTCTCTTTATCCGTCCACCAGTATCTTGCCCCACTACATATACATATATTAATAGATCTATCGAACGCGAGTATATACAATGAGTCTTTCTTTGTTTCGTTAAGCCAAAATTAAGAAAAACTTGAATTTCCAACACCATACCTTTCAAGGTGAGGAAAAATCGGAGTATCTACATTTAACAAAAAATTACAATGAGTAGAAAATCTGGAATGATATAAACTTACATATAAATTGAGTTAAACGAATACGAGTTCATAAAAATCTTAAAATATTTCTTTCATTTCCATGGCAGAAGTTTTTGTCACAATAATTTAAATTTTTTCAATTCCAACCTTTAAAAAAAGTCTTTCAGTCAGATTATTTTCAGAATGTGTTATTTTCGTTGCTTGGTAACTCATATATTTGCTTTGTTGGATCAATTTAAAAACTTACTTTTCACGACTGTTCATATTATTGACGTCTCAAAGAAAGATATATTATTCAAATCGAGTTTAACTTGTAGATATTAGTCACATAGTACGAGAGATGGTCCACGAATACAAAAAATATTTGTTTGAACTAGAAATAACAGTGGGAGAAGCGTATTACCATAGATAGCAAGTGAGGGCATGTGTCTAAAATTCTAAAATAGCTTGTACTGCTTCTCTTCTGGAGACTGTTTACGACGAAGCCAGTATCGAATCAATTTTCAAGTCGAATTCATATTCGAAAGCCTTGATAATTTTCGTGCCACCGTCGTGGCTGTAAAAAACTTCAAATGTAATATGAGGATGACAGGAAGTTCACAAAACATAACCTGCTCCCACGCGTCGATCTGGCTATTAGTTTTCGACGAAATCATCGCCTCTTTTTTTGGAGACGAATACCTCAAGCGCTTTCCTGACAGTCTCAACTTTCTCAATGTTGAGAGGCAGCGTGAGGAAAGGCTGGATAGTCTCAGTAATATGATCTCTGGCACGGTGTATGCTCGACTTTATTTGCCTCCCAAAGATGTAGCTGATCGGTGGTCTGGCAAAGTTGGTCCTTCTGGAGTAGATGGTAGCAAAACTGTCGACGCTTCTTTTATACCTCCATCTGCCAAATAGCAAGTAGATCGTCCATTTTAGTGCACGAATCTCTTTAGAGCGTTCACTGTTTTTTTAAGGAAAAAACACAAGCACTACAGGATAAACCTTAAGACGCTCTAAGAGCGGTGCCTGTGCGAAAGTAGTGATTCACATTGGATTTGCGTCGCTGGGAAAAACGTTCTCAGGAAGTTTACTCCACATGAACGCAGTTCTCCAAATGAAAAAGTGAACAATACTCCAAAGAAGGTCTGATCTGAGCTTTATAAAGCAGCTAAGGTGTGTACAGTTTTCTGGTTCGGAAAAGTGTTCCCAAGCTTTTGAGAAGCAGCCCTTGCAATTCCAGCAACATGATTGTGCCAAGACATATTAGTGTCCATTTTAACACCCAACAAACTTATCG
>WOGR01007066.1:0-12630 GCA_015342045.1 Leptinotarsa lineolata
TTTAAAAAATCAAAGTTGCTACTGCTTTCTAATAGAAGCGGCAACACCGCATTGTCGAAAATATTTTAGTTGGCTAGAGAATGTCCGAGTATGCCCTCCATTAAATTTTCAAAGTGATCCGTTGTCTGGTTCACCAGAAACGTCTAATGTGCTTGGGTTTTGGATTTTTTTGGAAATAAAAAAGCCTCAATTAATATTTGTTCACACTGGATCTAAAATGGTATTCTTGCTCGAAACTATTGATGAATTAATGACATCAAAGGGATCTACGGTGTGTCCACACAGTAGATCACTACTGAGAATAAAAAATTTCAGAAAATAAGTAACTTTGTTATTTTTGCAGAAATCACACTCTTATTGAATTCTACAGTATAATATAAATGTATGATATTACAGTGGAAAATCAATTTATTCTAAACCTGAAAACGGCTTGCTGGACAGACTTTTGAGTCGGTGGAAAAGCCAAAACAATCAATCGCTGACCATGACCATTCTCTACACCGTGAGTAGAAAGTTGAATGGTGATTTTGCCTTCTTCAATTTTCCGGAAAAGTCAATGTGGTCTTGGAAAAATAAAGTTATTTTGGAAGAGTAGGAGAAGCTTCATTTCGAAAAGTTTCATGATCAGAACAGAAAGATATAAAGCTTTCTTCCTTTTTTTTGGAATGCTTACATTTTTTTGTATCAAGATGGAGTAGTAGAAAGACAGATACTGTATTTCCCAAAAATATTTTAGAATATTTCTTTATGTATAAAATATTCAGACTTTTATTACGTACAGCTTGTCGAATCTAGGAAAAGACTTGAGAATTATCTCGCTCCCATCGTCTTCTCACCTAGTGGGCGGGACCATAATAAAATTTTCAAGTCTCTTCCTAGTTTTGACAAGCTGTATGCCCGTTATCTGCTTCAATTCAGTTGTGTGACTGCTTTTCATTCGATCGATTTCAAAATATTTTTCAAAACGTCCAGACTTTCGATGTAATATTCAGGTTTATATTCTTCAGGATACTTCCAGTTTTTGATATCTTCAATTTTTGCAATTCCACTTAGTACCAATAGTTTTTGATAACCTCCTGTGAAACCAAACTTCATATCTGGATCAATCCTGAAAATAATAGTCTCTTCATTTTGCAAATCTATACTTGAAGATGATGTAAATAATAACAAATTCAACTTACTGATCCCCTACAAATAAAGCTCTTTTTGGGTCGATAATCTCGAATTTTTTGTTTATGAATTGAGCAAAATACGCAGAAGGTTTTGCTATGAAGGTCGGTTCTTTACTACTGAAATCGCTAATCATTTCAAGGAAGTGTTTGGTACCTGAAGTCATCAAAAATCATTTTTTGAGTGAGTTTTACAAAAAGAAAAAAATTGTGTTGATACATTCAAAAATATATAAATTTTCATTATTACAAAATAATGAAAAAAACTATGAGAATTGGTGAAAGTCGATTGAAAATGAAAATTAAATATATAGTGAGCGGTAACCTCAATGAATCAATTATAGATCTATAAAATTTTGCAAAATATACGAATGATGTATTCAATTATACACTGTGTAAAAGCCAAATGGAATAAATTCATTATTTCAGTTACTGTACATATTTTACAAAAATCCTGAAACACTTCGAATTCAAATGATGATTTGACAATTTCCAACGTAAAAATGCCACCCCTACCTTCAACCCCCTTCGAAAGACAGGTACAACCCCAATTCTTCAAATAGAAAGTATAGATTTGTGATATATCCTTTTAAAGGTCTCTTCATTCTCTATTCAAAAATGTTATCGCCTTCAGTTTATTGCAACAATTGAGATAAAATAAATTAAAATCATGTGGTTACCGGCATTCGATAAAATACACTCAAAAATTGAAATGTAATGCAAAACGTAAAGAAATGTGGAATACAAAAAAGCACTATGGATGTTCACAAAGTAGATATTCAAAATGATCACCGTAAACGTCTTGGCAACATCCTAATTCCAAATAAAACTGTCTTCTAACATTATTCAACTTATCAGGTGTTCTTTTGAGTCATTCAAATCTGAAGGTTCAGTTTTATACACATTGCTCTTTACATAATCCCATAAAAAATACAATGGTGAAAAATCAGGTGATCGCGCTGGCCATTCAATTGATCCTCGTCGCCGTATCCACCGATTGGGAAATGTTGTATCGAGGTATTGCCGATCATTTACTCGATAATGTGGTGGTGTTCCATCCTGCTGGAACCATATCGTATTAACTGGAACTTGAGGGTTTCCTGGATCAGAATAAAATTTTGCTAAATTTGGAACGACATCATTTTGAAATACTGCCAAATGATTTCCGGCATTCAAATTGCCCTCAATGAAAAAGGGACCGACGATATGGTTTCCTACAATCCCTGCCCAAGCAAAAACCTTTTGAGGGTATTGCGTGTGTTCTTCTCTCATCACAAAAATGGGTTCTTTCATCGAAATCGTATTCCATATGTTTACTATCGATGTATAACTAACATTGAATGTAGTGGATGTCTGTCTACTCGATGTATATGGGTTTACCTCAAACTCAAGCATCACATCTAATTTGAGTTCATCACTCATTGCATTGGCAGCTGTTTCGTTTATCTGCCCCACATGAACAAACTCGCGAAACTGCTTCTCTATTGTGCTTATTGTTCCTTGAGATCTGGGCGTTCAATTAGGAAATTTCTAATGGAATAGGAGAGCTACTTTCTGTTATTTTCGGGTTTTATATCCGTAATCAATCATTTGTAAAATTGTTATTGTATGCATTCCAATTAATCTAACCATTTGTCAGATTTTGAGTTAGAACTTTATTCTATCATCAAAATACTGACAACTAATGTAACATACAAAACTATCTGACAAGGCGTTTTAAACTTTCTTTGCCACGAAAATTATTTACAGTTTTTTAAAGGATACCATCTAAAAAGAACAATGCTATCGTTTTTGCTTACTTTCTCATTATCAATATCTCAACATGAAATAAGTTTTGAGTATAGTGCAATAAGTTTTGAGTGTATTTTATCGAATTTCGGTAACCACATGATTTTAATATATTTTATCTTGATTGTCGCAATAAACTCGAAGGCGATAACATTTTTGAATAGACAATGAAGAGATTTCTCAATCGATAAATCACAAGCTTATACATCTCATTTGAAAAATTGACGGGGGTTGAAGGTACGGGTGGCATTTTTCCGTTGAAGTATGTCAAATTATAATTCAAATATGACGTGTTGTGGAATTTTTTTAAAATATGTATAGTAACCAAAATAATAAATTCATTCCATTTGGCTTTTACACACTGTATGTTATTCCCATTCGATTGTTATGGGAGTGTTGAAGATTTCTTATCAGACGGTAGACGGTTGATAGTAAGTGTTGTGTTGCTTAAAATGTTCATTGTTTATCATTTTATTCGTGCTTGGTACCACACGTTGGAGGGTAAAACTTTATTGAGTCCTTCAGAAGACTTGTGAGGTTAGTCCTTTGTAGGAGAACAGGGTTGGTGAACGAAAAACATTATACAAGGTATCACAAAATCTACCTGTTGTTTCTGTGATCTGCTCAGTTTCCTTAATACAGTTCAACTATATTTAATTCCTTCTGAAGGTTGAAATAATTGTATGGTATCAGAAACAGTATTATGGAAAAACAACAAAATTACATATTTTTCATCCATGAAGACATTTCCAAAGCTCTTTCTTACTTAGAATTCAATGCTATGAAAAAATATTTTTTCAAATGAGGTATCAAGAGTTATTAATGGAAAAGTATTTTTTTCAAGAATCAGCCTAAATATTCATGCATATTTCAATACAGCTCAAAATTACATTCCCAAAATTGTAGCACTCTTGCCTGTTTGCTAGAGCCATATTTAAAATACAGAGCTTTTAGGGTTTTTCATGCAGACTTTGAAACGCACACTCTGGTCGAGCAGGCTTTGGACGCGGCGATGACACAGGAAGAAATTGTTCAATAGCTACTATCAAATATTGAGGAAGCTTTTCACAGTTTCGATAAAACTGTTAGCAATTTATACTATAATAACTTCCAATAAATGGAACTCTTACTACAATAATAATAATAATGATGAAGAACAAACAATGAAACATATTTCTTCAGAGAAGGTATCCGAAATGTCTACCTGCTTCTCCTACACACAGGCGACATCTTTTTTGAAGCAAAACTTTGCATTACTACCGCTTCAAAATTGTATCTAAAATTGGTCGGCAATTTGAAAATAAGATCTTTCAACCTTTTCCAGAGGTAAAAGTACATAGGCGTTAGGTTTGGTGACCTGGCCGGCTTTGGTTGGCTATCCAATTATTACCAAAATTTGCAAACAAAAACTTGGTGACAATTGCAGTGTTGTAGGACGGAGCCCCCTCTTTTTGAAAATATATTTCTTTGAGCTCCATTAGTGGCAATTCATCAACAAGGTATCCAATATTTTGCCTTACAATGTATAAATACATCTGAGATGTGAGAGTGCCATTATAAATGAACGAGTCGATGATTCTACTCCTGAAAACACCTGTCCACACACCAAATCCAACTACGTGAAAGAGTGCTTTGGAAATATTTTCATAGAAACAAGTAATTACAGCAACTTTTAGAAAATGCACATTTTCGAAAAACATGCTATAACTCAGAAACGATGATAGACATCGATATGCGGTTTCCACCACTGAGTTTGTCATAAAATTTGACCCTCAGATACAGCCATCAGTTTTCATCTTTCTAGTTTGAAAACAGGATTTTTCCTTCAAAAGTGTTGAATTTGGCGCACAAAAATGTACCGAAAGGATTATATTTTGGAATTTCAGTTTCGGATATGCTTGGATAAAATGCAGACTATCATATTTCATTTTCAAAACAATACAGTCCGTCCATAACAAATAAAAGAGTTTCGATATGAATTGCATTTCCTTACCTATAATTGGTCCAAGTGGTCCAATAGGTACCTCTCTGTCACCAATTACACCTATAAACAAACATTCTTTTCTTTTCAAATAGGTCAACGCCTTTTGAAGTTTAATTAAGGTGGTGCTGAAATCTATTGAAAATATTACTGCGCCTACGTCTGCATCATCTAAAATGTGTTTGAAGGCAACAGAAACCGATTCTTCAATTACTTGAGGCTAGAAAAAAAAAAGAATCAGGAGTTTGGAGCTGTTTTTTGACAGAGGAAAATACTCACAGGATCTGAAGCAAGTTTGAAATTCTCCTTTCGAAATTCTTCTTTGAACTTTTCTGTTCCAACGACATATAATTTTTTATTGAAGTTGATGGACTTCAAATAAGAAATAACCGATAAAATGGGGTTGACAACGTCGGCAATTTCTGCGTTGAAACCTTCTTGAATCAATTTTTTCCATAAATCCACTACGTTGATGAGAGGGTTGTTTGTAACATAACGAATGTTCTTTCCTCGCTGTTTCAGTAAATTCGTGCATTCTACCGAAAACGGGAACGTTTTGTATGATAGCCATATAACCCCTGAAAAAAATGTTCAGAACTCATATGTTAGTAAGCAAATCCTCATCTACTTGTTGAAAATAGTAATTGATATAGTTCTCCCTGTTAGATCAATATGAAGTTTTGGGCAAGAGCCCAAGTCAACCTAGATACTCTTGATCTATACGATACTGTAGTTTTGTTTTTATTGATTACAATAAATCTACTTGAACTATTATTCGTTTTATGAGCCACGTCTAAGGTTTTTTTTTAAAACACGAGGGATGTTATTGATGGGTTCACCAATATATGACAGACGTTGTGGTTTCTTGAACTTGGGTAGTTCCGGTCAATGGCTTGTTTTGTAGCTTTTTGGAAAGAATGAAGTCGATAATATCTGCCTTATACCCCTTGTTAACAGCGATTTGTTCGATGAATTTCAGCTCTCAATAGCCTGTGAAGCATACTATTGAATGTAGCTACTTCGGGCTCGTAAGGGTGTGTGGAAGAACTATGTATGACAATGTCTGTATAATATGGTCTGTGAAAAATTGCAAAATCATGTTTATAAATGATTTTCGTAATAGTTGAGTCAAGTTAATTTATTGAATTGAATTTCCCTAACTCCAAACTATAATGTCCTGTGAAACTGCTTCAGAAATATGGATAAGAATCAAACTTATACATGAGCATAGATCTTCTGTCAACAAAGTTATGCTGAAGCAGAACTTTTCCAATCATCGAATGTCCGAAATAGATACGGTTGCTGAGCAAATAAGCAAAGTTGAATTAATGGCCCAAGCATCAGCCGACGTTGTGTAATTTTCAGATTCTCCTATTAATACTAATGTATTATCAAAAACTCGTTTCGTAAACCGTCGGATCGCTCAAGAATACCCTCTCTACGGTGCGGGAGCGAGTACACCGGAGATGATGGATGGGTAATTCGAAACGTCGTGAGTATGTCACAACACAGAACAGTCTTGTTTGCAATCGAGCGACTGTTTTCAAACAGTTGAGATTACTTTTTATAGTTAACCAGATGTTATATTCTAAACCAACTGAAACTCGAATTAGCGTACACTTGAATGTTCATTATTCTTCGTAATAACTTAGCATTACAGTCATATGTTGACTCGAATAAGGCAGCAGAAGGTTCATCGACCTTAGATACACAGTGTCAAAAATGTTTACTCATTTAGATATATAATTCGAATACCAACATTAATATCACTAATCACTACAATAAAGAACAAGTACGCCAGTTTACTCAATACTGATAACTCAGGACAGAAATTGAACCACTAAATAATCATAATGTACCTTTACGAAGACCATTCAGTTTGAATTGAAGGGGTTATAGTTTTAGGAGTAAATAATTTTTGAGGAATAAAGTTTTTGGCTTTCTACTACTCCATCTTGATACAAAAAAATGTGGGAATATTCCAAAGGAAGGAAGGAAGCAATCATTTTTATAAGAACTAACTTTAGATGTGTAGATCATGCAAGATTCCCACATTTTTTTGTATCAAGATGGAGTAATAGAAAGCCGAAAAGTTTCTTTCCCACCATTTAGTTCTATTAGAGAATGATCATTTGAAGGGTTTACCAATCATTTACAACATTCTATGTACTTTATATGCTTTTTAACACTTCAATAATTATTAGGGACCAAAATACCACTAGGTTGTCTGGCCGGGTTAACAATGTGAAAATGAAATCAGATGAACAAATTGACAAATATAAAGCAAGGTTCTGTGCTACAGGATACTCGTAGACTCCTGGAGTGGATTTCAATTAAACATTTTCTCCAGTATTCAGGTTTGAATCTATCAGAATACTTTATACATTAGCATCTATCAGAAATTTGGGAATTCGTCAGTTTGATATCAAAACAGCAATTTTTAATGGAACTTTAACAGAAAATATATTCATGAAACAACCTGAATGAAGCAATACAGTTAGTTCAAAATACTGAATATCATACACGAACTATGTATATCCATTTGAAGTATCACTATATACGTGAATGTGTAGAAAATGATTCCCTTTCTGTCTGCCACCTCCCTTCGGGATATCAGCTAGCCGATATTTCTTCAAACTTCCTTACAAAATGTAAAGAACAGAAACCATTTTTATCGTATCATACACAGTTATCAAAGAGTAGGAGCATTATATTGTAAGCTTTGACAACTGGTTTCATACCCAATTTCTAGGTGACATATGTTTTTGTAGGTAGTTGAATTGTTAGACAGTTTTTCGTTTGGTTCATTCAACTCATTCTTTCACAATTTATTGGGTATTTCCAAAATATTCCATATGTAGATTCAGTTAGTGAAGACATTTAGTGAAAACATCATAAAAATATTAAAAGAATGTTGCTATCTTTAAATTGTATGAGCATTTGATTATAAGAAAGCTCTGTTCGAACTGGATTCCGCACGAGCTTCTTGTTGAACTAAAAAAAGGACCTAGTGATAATTTTGAGCAGTATTTGACCGTGTTCAAACATAACAAACCGGAATTTTTGCAACGATATATGACAATGGATAAAATATGGATCTAACACCTCACACCGGAGTCAAATTCATCGTCATCTGAGTGGAGAGCAACTGGTAAACCTCGTCCAAAGCAAGCGAAAGCAGGACAATCGGCTGGAAAGGTTATGGCCTCGGTTTTTTGGGATGTGCGTGGTGGAATATTTCTCGACTATCTGGAGAAGTGCAATACCATCAACAGTAAATATTAAATAGCGTTATTGGAGGCCAAAATTGCAAAGAAATGGACGCATATGACAAAGAAAAAAATTTCGTTTCATCAAGACAACACACCATGTCACAAGTCAATGAAAACGATAGCATGCATGTATTGGGCTTCCGCATCCACCGTATTATCTAGGTCTGGTTTCCAGCGTGTTTTTTCTGTTCGCAGACCTCAAAAACATGCTCACTGTAAAAAAATTGGCTCAAATGGAAAGGTTTTGCTGAAATTTGATGAATGAAGCCAATTTCGAACGAAAAACAGGGTTTTTTTCTAAGGCCTGGGGTTTTTTCAGCCCATGTATGTCTGGACAGGAGTATTGGGAAATCAAATTTCTAATCGAACACTTCTAGAGGAAAATATCACTAGTGATTTATATTTGGAAATGTGAATGTGTGAGACTGTAATCAATTCATTCGAGTAACATGAAAATTCAAATGATCTTTTCTTCAACTTCTGATGAAAGTATATAAATAACATATACTCAACATATAACAACTACTCAGTATCTTTGTTATAAAATGAAACCCACTCACCATCCAAATCTGCGAGGACATGATCGAAAGATTTAATGAATTTCAGTTGTTCCTCTTTGGAAACATCGGCTAAATTTTTCAACAATTTCATATTGATAACCTAGTGATGAATTGAGTTGGAAATGGAATGATCTTCATATCTAACTGTTCTTGTTTGAATAAGATTAGATAATGAGATATTCTATTTATACATTCACATGATAAGGTAGTCAATGTTCCAATAGTAAAAGATGCAGTGCTATGAAAGATTAGTTCGTCATTTATAATGAACTTAAAACTACGAAATAGTCTTCAACGTTTTCTTAATAACAATCATAACTGAGTCTCAATTCTTTAAAATAGTAACGTCAACAAACATGTAAATTTGGATTGCAATCCCACACTATTTTTAGTCCAGCATGATTTTTGCTGGATTGACTGCATTCCGCAGAGGTTTTAATTTTTCGGGAATTATAGTTCCTTTTTTCAATAGTATAATGAGATGTTTACTCAAAATAACAAAAATAGTAATGTGTAACTTAGGTTATTCTACTAAAGCATCACGCCCCAAAAGATATTCATCATAGTAAATCAAATAATGCTTCATTATTGGAGCGATTACATAAAAATTAGAGGTTATATGATTTGGCACATGAAATTGCTTTGTGTTATCGCTCTCTCTCTTATTTTTCTGGCCATTGCTTCCCATTAAAGCACATTTGGTCAGACTCCTTCTATCTATAGTGAACAGAAGCTTCGTCCGGGGGCGCAGCTGTTTTGTTCGAGTCAATGCTGCCACCCTAAGTTACTCCATCCACTTTTCCTTGAAAAAGAACATTCGAATTTTTAACTGGTCGCCTCCTTTTCGGGAGGCCTTCGGATAAAATAACCTATTATCGAACTGGCAACCTCGTCGAATCCGTTGACATCCAGCCTGGTTACTGGCGTAGGGGACCAGCTGATTATCAGATGAAAAATCAGCTATATATGAATATCTACAAGAAACAAGTCACCTAATAATTAAAGAAAACACAAAAATTTCCATACGTTCAATAAAGAAAGGGAAATAAATTTGTGGGAAGCATTGGAAATGAATTAATTGTATTCAAACACCAATTTCAAAACACTCAATAATCAACTAGAACTGTCCAGCTGTCCCTTTTTGAATTTGAGAATTCTGAAAACTTCATTAGTAGTTGGAAAAATCCACAAGTAGGTTTTTGCGGATCAATAATTGGTAATCCTGATATTATGGAAGATAAGTAGTTATTGTATCGTATTGATAATTCATGTAACATTTGTTATAACAGGTACCTGACTGTATCATTGTATACTTGAAGACTCGTTTTGACAAAATGTATTAGTATACTTGAGAATGGTTCAACAAACCAAAACCCCTAGTAACAAATAAAAAATCAGACAAAAAATGTTTTCTTCATTTTATATTCAATATTCAAATGAAAAGGTCATCAATCGAACACACTATAATCAGCCTTTTTCATCCAGAAATAAGTATAATATGAATTCAAATATGAATAACAAATTCATAAACTTATAAAATAAGTGACTTATATTTTGGGAAATACGATTTTGAAAACGAATTAGATAACTAGTATTATTTTTGAATCTATTCCTCATTCCCATATAGCACTAGCGATCAAATAGGTTCAAGTTTCAAATGCTCGTTCCTTCGCTTGTTCAAAGAAGACCTATGGATAATTGTTGATCCAAATAAGACATGATTAGGACGGCTTGTTTTTTCACTGATATAGGACCTGCCACATTTACATGGTTTCTGGTGAACGCATTTCTTAAAGTCATTTTCTGCATTTGGTTTGCCGTATGCCCCAATATGAAGCAGCTATGATATTGCACTGACAGGCCATGCAAATACCCAAAAATAATCTATGGGCGTCATATTAGGTGATCTAGCAGGTCATTCTGGAAGACCCCTTTTGCCTATCCACCAGTTGGATAATTGTCACCTAGCCACTCTAGGATAAGACCATCATAATGAAAGTATAGTATCAGTTGAAATCTCAATCTGGTTGTCTTCATTACTCAAACTGGTTGATAGATAGGCGTGAAAACCGGTTTCGTGCTATTTGGCCTCTCGTCAGTGTGAGGTAGTTTCATACATCAATACGGTGTCGATGTTTTCTCTCAATTGTAAATCAAATTCTCTCAGAGTATCATACCTCGAACAAAGCTGAAGCGAACGACAAGCAACATATCTGTCATCAACCCCTCTGCCTATAGATGACGAGGTACTGAGCAACCGCATATCCGAATGGTCCAAATCCTCGTATAAGGAAATACGTTTCACCTGTGGGCATACTCGAAGACTGGTTATAAATCAAATCATCCTGATGAACAATTCATTCAGGCTAGTCTTTCCTCACCTACACAATAGGTTCATGGACTGACACCTATCAGATAAACAGACAGAAATATTGCATATTTTATTTTAAGGGTTGATTTCATGTTTTATTTCTATTTGTTTGAATCTTTATGCAGTTTTCAATACTGAACGATATATGCTGAAGTCTTAATTGATATTGATTGCCGAATAATCCAGATATTGAAACTTTATACCACATTTGTAGAAGAAGTGATGTAGTAGACTAGTTATAGTAATAATATTCGATCAGAACAATCAACAATGACGGCAAAATGGAAGTTCTTTGAGGCAACATAATAACGTCCCAGTACTTAGTGTTTCCTCCCCTAGGTCTTACGATAACCTACATCCTCCAGGGCATTCTCCTCAAAATGTCTTTGATGGTTTCTTGTGGAATTCAATTCCATCCTTCCTGTGCAGCAATTCTTAATTCTGCAATTGGGTTAGGAGCTGCATTTCGTGCTCGTATATGTCTTTTCAGGATGTTCCAAATATGTTCTATGAGATTTGTGTGAGGGCTCTTTGGTGGCCACTCAACTGCCTCAAGTCCAACAACTTCAAGATACTGGGTGACTGTTCTTGCAGTAAGTGCACGAGCATCATCATTCATTAGCATGAAATTGTCGTAACCAATGAAGCCGCCGTGAGGTAAAACATGCTCTTCAAGGATGTTGCGTATGTTCCAGTCAGCATTCATTCCTCAATTCATCTCCATGAGCTCGGTGCGACTGTCCCAACTAATGCCACCCCATAACATAATAGAACCACCACCAAAACTAACATTATGTACAAGATTACATTCTGTGAAACGTTCTCCAGATCTTCTGTATACTCGACCACGTCCATCAGGTTTCCATAACTGTATTCTTATTCCATCTGTGAAAAAAAATCTGCCCCACTGATGTTCATTCCAGTTGACATGGGCTATGGCAAGTCGTAACTTTCTAGATTCGTGACGTGGGAGAAGCCTATGAACTCTGGCAGGGCATTCTGAATTCAAACCATTTTCTTTGGGTCTTTTTATCACTGTTTTGACTATGATACAGAGGATCTTCGTTTTCTAATGAACTCATTTTACTTTTCACATTGAATTGATTATATTGAATAACTTATATCACGCTCAGAAACAATTTGGCGAATACACGCCATACAATTCACTTCAACATAGGCCAACACGTCAACTTCTTTTTCTTCACTGACGAAGAAGTTATTGACATTTTCTTCTGGTTCATTTCGCATTTTTCTTTCCAGTTTTGGAAAATAATGCCGAGTGGTATGGCGACGATTAGGGAAAGTCTGAGCATAAATTCAAGCTGCATCAGCTGCATTTTTTTTTTGTTTCTCCGTAAATTAGCAACATGCCAGTTCTTCGTTTTAAGTATAATTTTCCATATCTAATTATAAAATACACAACAAATAAATTTTTAAAAGTGACAGCATGTTCATTAGCCCATTTGTTTAGGTAGTCCTAGCAGCAGCT
>WOGR01007067.1:0-12630 GCA_015342045.1 Leptinotarsa lineolata
GATCAAAAAGGAATATTACTACGTATTAAAAAAATTTTCGAATATCCAAAATAAGTGATGAATTCAAAAAAACGAGCAAGAAAACCACGTCAGTTTCCGTTTGAAACAGTTTATCTCGAAAACGGTTCACAATAGAAATAGTATTATCTGAACAAAGTTAATCTAAAATTGGATGTAGAGCTCGAAAATGTTGAAATATACAGAGCATTCCATTTGAAAATCGAGTTCCACTCATTTTTTCATGAGATCAAAGTATCTGCATTTTTTGAAGACCCTGTATGAGGCAAATGAAATTATGACTTGAAGTGAAGATCCTCATAGTATCACTCCACTTCATTTCAAATTTGATCGTTTTAGTGCAAGAGAATTCAAGATTATCAGCATTCATAAAAGTTCATATACGGGGTGTTCCATTTGAAAAATCAAAGAAGCCGCTACTTTATAGTAGAAGCGACAACGCCGCTCCATCTCAAATATTTTAGGCGTGTAGGTCATATTGATTTATGCATCCTGTGAAATTTTCAGGTTGATCCGTTAAATAGTTTGTCAGAAACGGCTGATTAACCCTCATCATGAAAATCCCTGTATAGTTTTCAGTAATTTATCGAATTGACAATCTGAACATGAATGAATAATCCACCAATTGATTACATATTTGATATCCGATAAAAAAGAGTGGTTAGTTCTATTGAAGAAACACACATGGGTCCACACTTCATCGAAAAGAAATAGTTAACAGACGTATCCAAGACCAATATACTGAACAAATCTCGTTCACTTGAACCCAGCTCTCTTGAAAATTGCCACCTTATTTGGTTCAATTCGCATTTATACCACACCGAATATATTAAACTAAAAATTCAGATCTTTCTGGAGCCAGGTTCTCAGTTGGGTGAATGAAGAAAATACCCAGAATACTGTTGGGAGTTCAGAAAACTCATGTTCCGCTTGTTATATTTCTAGATCCAAAAATTTTCACTCATAATAACAAGAGATTCAAAGTGGAAAAGAAGAACATGAACCTGAGGATCGATATTTCCCGCCCTTTCAGATAACCGAGCCATCAGGGGGTTGAATGACATCATGAGAAAAGAGCAATCTCAATAATGTATTCTCCAAGTCAGTGAGATACATTACCCTATATCACCTTCACATTGAAGGATCGGTGCTTGAGAAACATTTCCTTTCATTCGAGAAAGGATATTTGTAGACAAAGTTAGCATTACCTTCTATTCATCTATGAAAACAATTTTTCACATTCCTTCTCCCACATTCGGGATTTAAATTGTTTCACACTAAGAATTTCATTCCAGGGTACGATTTTTTCAAAAATGCTTTTGAAATATGTCATTCGTTAATAACAAAAACTTATTTCCAGTAGTCTTGATTATTTCAAATAATCACTACATCACAAATCGTTTATCAATGTTAGCTAGCAATCTAGTCTTCAGGATATTTGCTTGCTCCCTCACATAGTTTGGTGGATTCTTATTTTTCTTCAAAAATAGATATAGCGAGTTCTCAAATGCCAAAATGCCACGTTTCATATGTCCTTTATGGATATGTCGTGAAAAAAAAGGATTCTACGTTGGATCACTTCTCAGTTTCGAAATGACCTCGTGATAATGGTAGAGTTGAAATATCTATTGGGTACGTATTGATCATACATTATTTTGGTTACCCTTATTTTATTTCCTCACATTTCTGAAATATTACCATTTACAACTTTTGAATTTGACACTCTGTATATGTTATCGAAACAAAAAAATAATGATTTATGTATATTCTTCTTTGTTTTCTAATAAATGACTGTCTTATGGAAAGGATATTTTGAGGATATAAGAGGAAAATGGTTCAGAAAGTGTCAAAGTATTTTTTTTTTCGCTTTGACAGATAGATATTTAGGTTGTTATCCAATGAATTATGTATAACTCTTGCCTATCAATATAAAAATCTGAATTGTCGTCATGATGTAATTTTTCTGTACTTTCTTGTATTTTCAAGTATTTCCTAATGAAAATGTGTCGACTTGAGTTTTAGTTTCAGTTCAGAGTTTTATTCACGTGCAGTCTTTTGGCTTTGGAGGAGTTAGTTTCACTAATTATTTATCAGTATGAATTATATTTGTAGTTTACTTTTAGTGGAAAGGCACTATAAATCACGTCGCTTTTATTATCTAGACGACAGTCGCCTCTTTAGTAAATTCTCGAATAATTTCAATACATTCAAAAAATGATTTGAGTTCACACCTCGAATCATTTTCATTATCTGAGAATACCTGCCAGATATGCCGAGGTAAATCCGATAACAGTGCACTCTGTAATTGAAGCAGCTATGATCTGGTTAAGGAAGAAATATTTTTTATTATAATTCATGCGGCCACAATGAACTGAAACATTCAAAAACATTTTCGATTGATGAATTGTTTTCTCTAGTGGCAATTCATATTTTTTCCAAAAACGATTTGTTTTGAATTTTGATAGAGGGAAGCAAACAAACAGAGGCAAACGCATCTTGAAAACATCAATTTTGTTCGAGGTCGTTTCCTCTTGCTGTAAACCACTTCAATTCCCTGAAACGGTAGGCAATTCATTTCTGACTTCCGAATATCCATCTCATGAGAAGGAATTCTCCGAATGCCATTAAATGTAGAAGTGTATATAGCGAATAAGTGTGTGCCTAGTGGGGAATCTATTTCTGTAAAGAGGGGGTTCACTTTGAATATAACAAGAATGGGGTTGAGCAACAATCAAAGATGCTTCAATATTTTAGACTGTAAATGAATCTAATATTTATTTATCTATGATCATTTTCATGATGAGAGGGAGATTAGGTAGTGTAAGTCAAAAATGATAAGAATACTATGAAAACCCCTCAAAAACTTGAATGAAGAAAGTCACTCATCAACTTCAGATTTCCTGATAAGTTTCAAAAATTGAGAAATATCAACAGTTTTATTGACTGTCTTCTGATTTCATAGATGAAATCATCTGAAAGAATTATTTGTAATATATTTGTTAATTTGAAAAATGTATATTCTCTATAAACATTGAACAGTTACAAAAATGGGTTTTAAACTTATGAACTTCCGAATAAACTCTCACGTACGAAAGTTTCTTTCAGATACAAATTGAAAGAAGAAAATCTCTCAAGACGACTACTTTCATATGAGCTTTGAATCACACGAAAAACACTTGTTTCATTCAGTCTGGTATTCAAATGTTCGGTACAGAATTAAAACAGATATAAATCACAGGAAAACTACACATCGTAATAGATTGAAAGAGTATTGATATGGAATTTTACTCGTTTTCAACAACTTATCAGTTCCTATTTGAATTTTTGAAGACGAAAACACATGCATTTCTTGCACAACATTACGACTTCACTTCAACGGATGATATGAATCTGTTCGTGTCACAATGACACATAACGTAATACATTCTTGGGATTATTTGAATATCACTTATGCAGCTCACAAAGACAGGCATGTACCATGAAAAACATTTCCAAGTATTAGGAAGGCCCAATAAAGCAGCTGACTTTCCCATCCTCGCAACAATACTCGATCCGATTCTGTGAGATGGTGAAAATACATTCATTCATAAACTGATGAATGCATGAGAAATAAATGAGGGAAATGAATGAGAAATGAAAATTTCTATGTAATTTTATTTTTAAACGAATACAACGTTTGAAAATGTCCTTGTTGGACGAAACTACAGTAACGTTAGTTAAAAATACATTTATTTTTCAATAATAAATAGTATTCTCTCAGATAATTGGACTCGATTGGAGTGTATTCACGATTTTCAAAGCCAATGTTTCGGTTATCATTCTCACCACCTTCTTCAATAAATATAACATTCCAAATATAAAAACACTACTAAAGGTAAAATATTCGAATATTTCAGAAAACTCGAGTGCTTCACATTATGATCAGCCAACCGGTCATATATGTAATGGAGAATAATGATGTCAGCTGATTGACGTTTAGATAGGATTTTTTGATAAAATTGCGAAATAATTTTAAAAAGTATATATGACTGGCAGCTGACATCATTCAACCTAGCTGCGATCGTCGCTATGAAATACTTTAGAAGTATTTTTCAGTCAGTCGTCGCGTCGTAGTGGTTGAAATACGTCACGAGTGGAATGAATTACTGCAAAGCAAGCACTTCTTTAAAAAAAAAAGTTTCCATTGCCGAAGTTAGAGTAACTGAATTGGATTAGGAAGTTATGTGAATGCTGACAGTTCCAACATTGACACATTTTCAGAAAGAATAGAAGAGTTTGCTGATAAAAAGTGGAAATATTCAATACAGTATACTATTTTTTTAATTTTTGGCTAGAATAATTAGTATTTTGTCGACCTGAAGTTTTATCTACAACTGCGGTAGACACTACTGAAGGTGTAGAGGTAGTGAAAGCAATGTTTTCATGTCACATTTAACATTTTTCTCGGTGTATGTGCTGTTGTTACAGTTTTTTATAGATTTGTATATGTCAAACACACTTTTGAATCATCTTTTGAATGCTTTTTTGAAATCGTCTGGAAAGATTTGTTTCATAAAAATCAATTTTACTGAAAGAAATCTTCAATTGGTTTCTAGAGCTATCCATCTTGGAAATAACAAAATGATTTCATTATTAAATTACAGGGGTTCAATCTCATGCAATAAAATTCTCCTATATATTGAGATAGACAGGCGGTAATGTCTGATTGGGCATGCTAGAAAATCTAGTGACCTCCTGGTTTCAAATCCACCGCAAAGACGTAGTCGTACATTTCATTAAGAAAGATTTGTGAAACGTTCCTTCAGTTAATTCGTAGAATAGCTCCGAAAACTATTCACGTAGCATCCGAAATCAATGAAGGCAGTTCAGTATTCGGTAAAAAAACAACTGCGAGACCGAACATTTCCTTGAATTCTTAGTTCGGACTCGGTAAAGTTGAAGTTTTATTTGTTTTGTTATATTGAAAACCTTTTTCTCTTTGAAAGTTTCAGTGTGATTGAGATCCAGGCAAATATTGAAAACACACATCCACATATGCTTGAATCTACTTGATCCATGTTATAGACAGAATTTGTGATATATACTTCCACAAGTAGTTTCATAAACATAAATGAAGTATTGGAATTCAATACCAGCTTGGGTCCCTACCCAAGTAAACCATTAGTTTAGTAATACTGGTTGGTGAATCGTCGAGAAGACGATTCTGTTCTAGCGTTTGGAAAAAGTACTTGTTTTAGATCCAGTCTACGCCAGAGGTTCCAGTTGCATTTCTCAATGGCTCCTCACAATCATAACTACCATTCCCAGAATATTTCCCAGAATACAGAAGATATTTTTTTATGTCCCCGGTATCGACAACTATGGTCATTATCCTCGTGTTCTTTGTAGGCTATGTTGATAACTCTTCGAACCAACTAGAATGGATCACTCTTTCCGCTGTCGATCAAACAATAAAGCAGAATAGATCCCCCTTCATCATTTCCTCGTGAAAGTTCAAGCTAATTACAACAGAGCGATTCATATCATATGTCTGTGTGGATTAGGACCATTGTCACTGTTCATAGTTCTCATCAAACAATTTTCTATTTTCAGACATTCGAAAGATCCAAAAGTCTAATGTCATTCACTGATCTTTATTTTCGGATCTCATTTTCGAAAAGTTGATCTTGGAAGTAGCCATCAGAACTTCTTCCTCACTCCAACATATGTCAGGTAACCCTTAAGACAAGCTGTTGGAAAGTCGAAAGTTGGGTATATATAAAATGAACGGTAAGGATTTTGACAATAAATACATGGATCAGTCTGAGCAAGTTATTGAAATTCGTTTCAACAAACATGTAGCACATATTCAATAGCAAAAACTCTGATATCGCTCAAGACGCGTTGGAGAAAAGCCTTAGAATAAATGAAAACTGCCTGTATATGACACTAAATTTTTTATGCTTTCGGAAATATGAAAGTAACAAAGGCTCCATGCCAAACAGCCATTTTTGTTGTATGGGTAACTCTATTGAAACCTGCGACAACTTCCACGAGAAAATGTTACGTGAATTTTTTCCGAAATTATTGATTTATGTCTGAAAATGCACCCTGTTAGACATGAATAGGGATCAGTTTCAGATTAAGAAAATGATCTACTTCATCTCCTGAAGACGCCAACTCTATTGATGGAACGTGCGTCGAGAAGAGTGATTCAGTTCTGCTATTTGAGAACAGTGCTTATTTCAATTTTTTTCGTAGTCAGAGTTCAGTTCCTGACCTTATAACAATCTTTTGAGAGGAAGTAAGTCACAAGTATTTTTTTTCGGTTGAATAGTCACCCTTTTTACTTGACTATTGCGTATACCAAACATTTTCTAAATACGCCAATTTTAAAAAGTGCCAAGAATTATTCAAATCAAACAATCGCAATGACCGATTCAAAATGGTGTATAACCAGAAGACAAATACAGATCTTCCTTTCTATGAGAGAGTGAATAGATGTCTGCATACACTCCAACTCCAGTTTCCAGACACCTACCCAAGTGAAACTATTACACCTCCGCCGTGGACAGTAAAGCTACCAGATAGTAACAAATCATTGATTCGTTTCAATAAAACCGAAACGAACCAAACGATCATCAAGAAAAACTTCCATCAAATAATGAATCAATTCCAGGATTATAATCATATATACACAGATGCTTCAAAAACTGAAAACGGAACTGCCGCAGCTTTTACCACCGCGTCTGGATATAACTCACGCCACAAGCTCTCTAGGGCCTCCTCAGTTTTCTCGGGAGAGCTAATTGCCATTCTCAAAGCATTGGAATACACAAGGTCCCTTGGCAAAACAGTTATCATCACAGATTCCCTCAGCACAATGACTGCAATATCTCAACTCTATCCGTCACATCCGATCCTCATCAAAAAAGAACTCCATCATCTTCAACAATTGAATGAAACGATTATCTCATATGGGTACCATCACACATGGGTATAAATGGAAATGAAATAGCCGATCGATTAACCAGAGATGCACCTGATATTGACGAACTTCACCCAACAACCAAAACTTCCAAATCTGACCTCAAACAATAATACAAAGAGATGATTATCAATGCATGGAAAGCTGAATGGAACCTTTCCGAGTGAAAATTGGCCGAAGTAAAAAAGTCCGTTCTTCCCCGAAAAAAACAAACCATTTTCACTAGACTACCGCCTTGGACCGCCCGCATCACACACACCCATCTAATCGAAAAAACCCAAGAATCATCCTCCGAAATATGCCACTGTCCCCTAACAGTGAAACATATTTTAATAGAGTGCAAACCCTACAAACGACATCAAGAACTACATAGATTTCCTTTAACTCTTGCCGAACTTCTAAAGGAAAGTTGCAATTCCTCTCAACATAAATCATCCAACTGATATTGTATTAGTCAATGAAATCTAGATTATATTAGATTAAGTGTACATATTTACATTTTTATATTTACTGTGACATGTATATGCCGTCTCTAATAACCTAAATGGTTGAAGCGACAATAAACAATCTAAATAAAAAAAAACAACCGCACTGGTCAAGAATATAAGTACCTATGTAACATCAGGAGTGTATATGAGTGGGCGTATTCGAAAGTGTGCACACTTGCGTGCACCTTTGAATATATCCATAATTGGAAATTCGTCAAAATCTGAAGTGACTACGCGATACAAATGTTTCTTTGTATTATGATCAGCTTGACAACAGTGGGTCAAATGGCAAGATTATATCAATGGCCAATAATGGACACATATCATGTTACCATTGGATATTAAATAAACTAATAAACGTGGAGTTTTATAATGTTATTGTTTGAAGTGATAGGTGACAGATAATATATTTTCCGAATAGTTACCGTTACAAGTCTAAAAATCATTCGTGGGAGTGCCCATCAAAAATAGATTTGTGAGGTCAACTATCGAGATAGGGTTTTGACGAGAAACATAAAGGAATTTAAAAATAAGCTTTTAACGGTTTATATATTTCAGTTTGAGTAGTGCCAGTAGTGAATATGATGATCAACTATTTTCTCTATTTCAGATCCTATTTGAAAGCCAAAATGATCCAGTATGACCTTTTCCCCAGATGAAACTTTTTTGAAAAATTTATGCGATGAAACCTTTCTTTCATTCAAATTTCTCATTGGGAAAATTCCATCAGTTCATATAGAAGTTACTAATATGTATCGTTAGTGGTCGTCTTCAAAGAATACTCACACGGTGATCGTGATGTTTGATATGAAGAAAGAAAATTGACCAAGGCTCTAAATATCCAAATATATTCAAAAGATTATATTCAGGACTACATTTTATACAAATAACAGAGTTGCTGAAGATTATTATATGAAATTACCGTTACTAGGAATCAGCTGAAATGATAAGAATTGAACGATTTCCTCCATATGAAATGTGTAAAAAAGCCACCACATCAGAATTACCATGCACATCGACATAGCCGCAAGATTCAAACATCACTGTTTTCACAAATCATCGCCGACACGTCACATATGTAACAGTTTTTCCTGAAAATTGAGTGTTTGACAACATTAGGCTCCCTGATTGATCGATTGTGAGTCGAACACAAAAGTTGTTTTTAGAAAAAGCCTTCCTGACGAGGGTTTCATATTTTTTAAGGCATCATTCTTCGGCGCCTTTGTGATGTGGGATGAAAGTTTTGGAGCGAATTTATTTTCAGCGGGCGAAGAACTTGGCGCTGTATATTTCAACTGGCATATATTTCATTGTTGTAGTCGGTTTCAGTGTAATTCTGAATGAGAATGAAGGTGCGTGAAATGAATCTGAATCTGACTGATTTCTCAGAACTCGATTGAATTCGTTTTAATTTCAAGCAAATGTCAACAGATTCATCTGTGAAATTGCATGTATGTATTTTACGAGATAACTGAAAATGTTTGGACCTCGGAAGGGTCGAACAATTGTCCTAATTTTTGACTGAAAATTTCCTATGAAGGTATTCAATATTTTTCTCATGATATATGAATCAATTCTGTAATCTTTGAAACCGTTTGTAACCACGAGTGGTGTTGCAATTCTGATCTGCGGACGCAGTCTTTGCTTTGAATTTATCCAACAACAGAGGTCCTAGTTCTACTTTTAATGTTATTTCAGCCCAACAAATTTGAAAAAATTGGACATTGGACATTGGACATCGTGAAGCTTTTTCATTTCATGAGGGGCATGGAATCAAGCTTGGAGATTTTCAACTCACATCGAACACCATAAAAATATTGAAATACTCGTATTATTTTCGAACATTTTTTTCATTCGAGCGCACATCTTCCATAGCATAGTACAGTTCGAATGAAGATTGGTTGGACCCAAATAACGAAAAATTCCAATATTCAAACCTCAAACATAGGCATTGAAAAGAAATGCTCGATGGAAGAAAATGCAACGGAACGTGCGGTCCCTATCTGATTGTAAACGAGGGCAGACTTGATCAATATTTGGATAAACAACGGTGCTTAGATAGACTGTGATGCATTACATTCGATCTTCTTGAAGTCACATGTGAGGAATCCTGCCCCCTTGTTTTGTGCAAGTATGTATGAAAAACTTTCGAGAGTTGTTCATGGAATCATTTTGTTGGATTTATGGAAACATGTTTCCCATTGAATTTGAAAAGAAGCCCAAACAACGAATTTTTGTTTTTTCACAATTTTCGTTTGTCTACATGGAATATTGAACTGAGTCCTATCGGTAGAGTAATTATCTCCGAAGTGGAAATTGGTTGGTCATTTGAATTTTCTGATTGAATTTGATTATCGCATATAAAGTTACTCCTAATCAACTCATTCTAATAATCAACAACAAATCAACTCAGATACATCTGCACAATCCTTTCGAGATATTACAAATCCACTCACTACATACTGTTCTTCTATAGGTTTACAAGAAAGACCGCTATAGCATTGTTGTTGTTGTTCTAAAATTGTTCGTTCCGTTAACCAGCTGACGAATGTCAACCCTCAGAAGTCAAAACTTGTGCGAGCAATGAATTAACGAGGCCTTACCTTTCAACGTGCGATTACCCAGCACGGTGGCCCGGCGGGGAATCGAATCCCGGTCTTCCGCTTGAAAGGCGGATGTGCTCAACTTCTGAAGGTAGCCTTCTATAACCATTTTGATGTTCAAAATAGGGGACATTCGGGCAAAGTGAATACCCCAAGCAGTCATTGATTTTATTGTCGTTCAGTTATAACTGAGTAAATTGAAAAAAAGAATAACAATCAGTCTTCAGTTAATGAACTTACAGTATAGTGAAACATTTGCCAATAATATTCATCAAATTAAAATTTATAAACCAAGTTACAACAGTGGCTTACTATCCACTTTGATCGGGATCCCGGGTAAACTAGGGCGAAGCGAATAACAATATTATCTGGCATGAAATTGAACTCTCAAACAAAAAATAAACATTGAAAATTGAAAGAACATTCTGAAATAACATGTTTCTATTACAGGTCTAATTATTGCAGTAACCACAAACAAAATCATCACTGCCTTCGAATGCTGAACACTCTTCATTACACCGCTGAGTACAAATACAATATTGTATCCAGTTTTCCGTTGGCTCATCATCTTCTTCAATGCACCTGATATCATCAAATGTCTTTTTTGTCTTTTCATTATCTTTGCAGTCTTTTTCGTTTTTTCAGCAGAAATTTTTGATTTAACAGTATTTTTGACAACACTCTTCTCAATAGTCTTCTGAGGAGCTTTATTTGCAAAAATCATCTAGTGCTTTCATAACAGTAATTTTTGATTTTTCAAATTTCTGTTTCTGTTTTTCTTCTACTGAAGTACTTGTCAGTATTGTAGTTCTCTTGTAACTTCCGTTCACGTATTGCTGTTGGTTTAGCAGGCTGTGCAATAGGTTTTAAAACTGAAGAATTTAGAAGATCCAGGTTTGGGTGAAGCGGCGGGAACATCATTGCTTCGGGACGGTCTTCAATTTTAACGTCGTCTTGAGACTGAGACCGTCCTAGAACTTCATCTGACGATGAAACAGATAAATAATTATTTTGTGAATTTTCTTCTTGAATAAGATTTATGACTGAATCAGATTATTGAATGGCATTTGCCGATGGTGTAGATTGATCGAAAGATTTAATTGAAGGTGGGGCTTGAATAACGGACTCGGGCAAATCGATTCTTTTCTGTGGGTGCCAACTTTCAGTATGAGTATCCACACGGAATGTGCCTGCAAGAACCTTGTCTGGTGCAATATATTCATCACTGAAAGCGTGCTTGTTTACAGGCCAAACTCCAAGTCGTTCAAATCCATGCACCGCATTTATGGCCACGGCAGCTTTAAGAAAAGCTGGTGCTAGCAATTTAGATATATCGTAATGGTTGATGATGAGGCCTTTCAAAATGCGTTTTCAGTGGGCCACACAACAGATTTATAGAAATTTGAAAATTATGTCAACTAATAATCAATTTCAGAAGAAATTTTATATATCTGAACTTATATTTATTCCTGTCTTGCTTAATTACAAACTAAATACAACAAATAAAGTCATTCATAAGTTTTAAATAATACAAACATTGAAAAAACTAAAACGGATAATATCCCCACGTTATTCTTGGTAGCGTACTCAAGTGCAGGATAGTATTTGTAGCTATCATGGCTGTCTAATAGTAGTAGGACTTTTTTGTCTACTGTTGGCTTCACTTGCTCTACGAAGAAATGGATCTAGTTCAAGAAGACTTCGCATGATGTCCAACAATTTCAAGCACACGTTTCTTGAGTCCCTGGCAGGCTACAAGAAGTCTTGGTATAATTTTTTTTCTTGCAAAACGATTGAATCAATGAATGAATTGAATAGCATATATGCTGGAATCGGCCGATACTTGATTTGAATCCATAAATCCAGCAATTGAAAAAAAATGTAGGACGTCCCTTATGATGAATTATTGAAGAAAACATTGTTGTGCAAAAGTTAAAATTATCAGGCTTGCCATCAGAACCATCACGAGAAAAGTGTACCTTTGATTGAATGCAAATTTTAACAGAAATTTTGTATGTGTAATTACCATTACCAGTAAAAACATGTAGGGTTACCAAACAAAACAACGTCAACATTTTGAAAATATACGGTGGCAATTTTTGCAGTATTTATGATTTCTTCACTCTCAAACTAAGGTTTTTTTTCATGAAAATAAATGCATAAGGGGTTGACTAAGATGATAATTACCCACATCAAACAATAATGAAGATTTTGATTCATATATTCTCACATATCCTGGAGCAATTCGACGGCACTTTTCAACAATTGTATGAGAAAAATCATTCGAATTTGTAAACGTGACTTTTTAGTTTCGAATAGAGTCATTCTAACACAATAAATCTGATGACCGAGAAGGTCATTCAACACTACATCTCAGAATCTAATACTAGGAATGATATCGGTATAAATCAACAGTAGATGAAGGTATTCTGATTCTGATTTTCCTTCAGGTTATGTCTCCATTGTTGATTTTTTTTATAATAGATATCTCAAATACGAACTGAATAGAAGACATTCCGTGTCTTTTGAAAATATACATCAAAGAATTGTCGAC
>WOGR01007068.1:0-12629 GCA_015342045.1 Leptinotarsa lineolata
TCGTCAACATATCTCAACCAGACTCGCGGTTTCTTGTAGGCTTCTTCAATTGCCAGAGTTTCAAACCACTCCATATATATGTTGGCTATGACTGGTGAAAGTGGCGATCCCATTGGCAGTCCCTCATCTTGTGTAAAGAATTCGTCCTTCAATTGGAAGTAGCAATTTCGTACACAGCACCCTAGCAATTCCATAATTACTTCTATAGGTAAGTTCGTTCTGTCTTCCAAATCCTCGTCTTCAGATAGCTTCCTCTGTATGATCTGGAGTGCTTCTTCGACCGGAACGTTGGTGTAGAGGCTTTCCACGTCGAAACTGATTAGTTGGTCGTGTTCTGTGACTTCGATTGCCCCCAGTAGTTCGACAAAATGTTTCGAATTCTTTACAAACGATGATGTTTTTCCTTGCAAGGGTTGTATTATTGGCAGTAGAAATCTAGACACGTTTTTAGCCAAATCCCTGGAGCTGATGATCGGTCTGAGTGGAACATCTTTCTTGTGAATTTTGGGTAGTCCATAGACAATGGAAGTCCGAACTGATGAAATTCACCACGAAACATTGTCATTCACCTTCAAGCAAACGAATCGCTCAATCTTCATTTAATTTGATAACACTTTTTGAGATAAATCTCAGAATAATTGATTACCAATGGGTTACCAAGAAAAAATATCGTGGAAAGAAAGCAGTTTGGACCATAGTGTACAGTGTACGGATAGCGTACGGTATACCTACGGATAGCGTTCGGCAGAAATGTCACAAAACAAAACTGAAATTTCATTTTGCGATATCTCAATATGAGGACCGCGCACTCAGAGTGAACATCTCGAAGGAAACAGAAAATGCATGTTTTTATGATTTTTCAGCTGAATTTCAGGAAATTTAGACCTGGAATATCATTTCCTAAGGACCAGAACAATCTCTTGCAAGATTTTAGTCAGGGAAATCGTGCTTTTTTCGAAGAAACATCGATAAAGGGTAGAAATCGCTAATGCATTTTAGGAGTGCATTTAGAGTGCATTACGAACTTTTCATTACATATTTTTCAGCTAAGCCTTTGGAATGATTTCGGCGTGAGATTAGATTTTATTGTTTAGGATGGCGAAAAAAAATCATCAAAAGTGGAAATCACATTTTTCCGCGAAAATGCTAGAACAATGTCACGTCACTTGACTGCAGTTCCCACGGCTTGAGCACTGAGGAAATGTGATGGAGATAGAGCGAGAGGCAAATAGGTGCAAATGTGTTCATAAAAAAGGGTCGTAAAAGCTGAAAAATCCATATGTAATGAGTGTGTTTCGACGAAATAACGGCCATTAGGGGTATATTCGAAGACAAGTCTCAGGTGAATGTTGAATGGCCTGGAGGCAAATTTAGGGCATTCACCACGGCAGGAAGGATTTTTATATAAAATGAGAGCATTTTTAAAAACTTTTATCATTTTCTACCCTGGAAGTGGACCTATGTCATTTGATTTTTTGATCCAATCTTTCAAGAGATTTTTTTGCTGCACTAAGTGGGTTTTTTGTCGATTCTTGTTGAATAGTGATTTTTATTAGGATCTATTCAGAAGAATACATCGTTTTGCGGCGTTTTTGTTTTTTCAGAACCACATTTTGATATGTTTTCGTTGAGCCAATTATTGTGTGATATTTTTCCGTTACAGGGACCTGGTGCTATTGTCAACTGTGGGTCGGAGTTGTCATCAGAAACTGGTTTCGTCGAGAGTAGGACGTCGAGGAATGTGTATCGTGAAGGCGGGTCGAAGTCGGATTCCAGAAATGTAACATACCGGGAGTAGGACGCAGTTGGGATTGCAGTAATGTAACATACCGGGAGTAGGACGCAGTTGGGACTCCAGCGAGAGGCCCGTGTACTACTGCGCTAGATACCTAACGGTAACGATATAGTAGTGGTATAAGAGTGGGCTTGAATTCCGAGGGGTGCAAACCATCATTAGTTTTATCCCTAGTGAATTAACGACCAAGGGTGAATTTAAAAATTAAATATCCTTTAATCCTTTGCTCTATCTCTACATCAGAGTCATTTCAGGGATTTTTTAAGCGTTATGCAGACTAGGGCAAAACAAGCGCGAGCACAACTTGCAGAAAATACGACAATACCAAATCGCGAGTTCGAACGTTTCGGTCAAAAAATTTCTTCACCAGACACTTTTGGTTGTCTGAGTAAAACTTCGATGAGCAAACGCGAAGCCCCACGAAAAACTCGTTCCCTGGTAGGATCAGCTAGTCTGAAGCTGAATCAATCTTGCGTTTGAGGCCATTGGTTCCTCACCCCTGGTCGCACATCGCCAATCCCCGAGTGCTGTTGTCTGTCTAACGTTACCACTGTCGAGAGGACCCCTATTTCTCCAAATCACCTCCCTCTCACTTCGTCGACGCGTAACACCGGCGGAACGAGAGGATGAACCAGGGGGCACAAGATCTAACCTTATTTTCAAAAAATCAAAATACAATTCTTGTGCATAAATACAAAAGTAAAAATAAAATGAATCATTCAACTCTAAATAACTTTCTCACCAGCATTATTCGAATGTCCAATTATGTATAAAAATAAATTGTACAAAAGCAACCAGGCGATTATTTGAGGTCTGTCAGGATTGGGGGTGATAATTGACAGCCGGCAACTTGCCTTTCACCCCACCCTTTCATTCCTCACCACGCTCTCTGACCATTCATTTGCCATTCTTATCCAATCATTTTTTTCCATTTGTATCTCTCAATTGCATTCCACCCTCTTCTTGCTCCAATTGTTCTTTTCATTCTCGCCACCCAACCTCATCTCCATCCACACATCTCTCAATCAGACGATCTGTCGTTTCGGGCTCCCCCCATCTACAGGAGCAGGGCACCTTCGGCATCAGGTTGAAAACCTGGCTAGATATCCCGGAAAAATACCGTACACCGTGAACAGTTGGACCACCTTCCTCGACAAACTCAAAGATTCATACCCGACTGTTTTACAAAATCTGTAGAGCAGTCGCCCATTCATGCCGTTCTCCCATTCCCTTTGCCATTTCTTTAACCGCTTTCTCTCCTCTCTCTTACTATTCATCCTCTTCGCTTCCTATGAAACTACGTCTCTATTGAGTCCTCTGGTGGCCTCCTCATGAGCCTTCCTATTGCCTTGATTCCCATCATGGTGACCCCTCCGCCAGATAATTTTAGTCCGTGCCCCCCTCACATTCCTTTTCTCAATCACTCTCTGATTCATTGCCACCCTTTCATTCTTCACTCTCGCTGTCTTCATCAGCTCCACCGCTATTGAGGAGTCACTTATTACTCTGAAGTCCTCATTCATACTCCACATCACGATCGCCTTTTCTATGGCAATTAGTTCCGCTAGAACCCATCTATTCTCGTTGCTTTCGTACCCCAGCCAATACTCGCCTTTCCCTCGCTCTCTCTCACTCCGGCGTCCATGTACACCTCTGTCATTCCCTCGTCCAGCCTTTCCTCCAGCAACATCCCTTGCATCCAGAGAAGTATCTTGTCCACTCCTTTCACTCTGTCCTCAATCATCCTTTCTCCATTCATGATATCTGGCCCCAACTTCAATGTGAAGTGGAGCTATACCTGAGATCACACTGAGTGCCCCTGTCGGCCCAGTTCTGTACACCCCGCACGAGGCAACCAGAAAGAGCCTTTGGGCTGCACTCAGTTGTCTCCTTATTCTACGGTCGTGGACTCTACTTCCCCAAACTTGCATCACATACATCACTGCAGGCTTCGCTACTCTTTCATATATGACTCCTGAGTGTCGAAGTTCCTCCCGGTCCACCTCCCCATTTTCCCTGCCAATGTGGTTAGCTTTTTCCTAACCTCCTTGTGGTGGTCTATGAATAATAATCCAGAGTCCACCACAATTCCCAGGTATCTCACATTCATTTTGGCTCCAATTACTCTTCCATTCATTCTTATGACCGGGAGCCTTCCATCCTTTCTGGTCTATAAGTACATGCATTCGGTTTTTCTCTCATTATAACTCAACCACATCTCCACCTCCCATGCTTTACATTCCCTCCAGACCAGATTCCATCTTTCCTCAATGCTACTGACGGAGCCACCTTCGATGATGACCGGCTAGTCATCCACGTAGGCCTGCACTTGCATCCCATACAAGCCAATGCCTTGTCTTACTTTCATGTCTTTGATTCGTTCGAACCATACTTCCATGACAATCAACCATAAGGTCGGTTCCAGACTGGAGCCCTGAGGGCAGCCTTTGTTTACCGATTCAGAGACCGTCCCACAGAAGACTGTTCTCTTCCCTATAAAACTTATGCACGTCTTCCCTACTTTTTCCAGCATACCCATACGAGTCATACATTTCTCAATCGCCGGGGCCCACGCGGTATTAAAGGCGTTGGACAGGTCTAACGCCACAACCAGACTGTGCCTTCTATACCTCTTGTTCTCTTTCATCCTCGTAACCATTTTCCCCACTGCCATTACTGTGTCCATTCCCCCTCTGAAACAAAACTGGTTTGGAGAGAATTTCAACTCCCTTTCGCACCACACTTATATTCTACCATTAAGAAGCCTGTCCAACATCTGCCCCATTCCTGTCAGTAAACTGATGGGCCTGAGGTTTCCGTCCTTCTTTGGTATCCATACAACCTTGGTTTGCTTCCATACTGTAGGGAAAATCCTTCTTTCCAGGCAGTCGTTAAACAAATCCCTCATATATTCCCCTTTCCACTCAATCACTCTACGCATTACCTCGTTGGAAACCTTATCTACACCAGTCGCCTTCCCATCAATGAGCTGCAAAGCTACTGCTCTCAGATCATCCATAGTGAAGAGCGTCTGATCCTCACCCCACTCCCCTCGCTCTTCATACCTTATTTGACGCCTGACTGATGTGTCGATCAAGAGATCATCTTTGGGGAAGTACTTATGCAGCAGGAACCTACTGGTCTCTTCCTTCCTCTCGGTATAAGATCTATCCTCTTTCACGACGTTAGAAGGAATTTTCTTGGCTCTATCGTCGTTGAGGAATCGGTATGTGCGGTTCCAAGAATTTACATCCTGAATCCGCTCCAACCTCTCCCTCAACCATGCAATTCTTGCGTTCCCTACCATTCTTTCATACCAATTCCTTTCTCTCCTGTACTCATTCATGCTTCGATTCCTTGCGTCATCATCGTTCCTTATACTTTGCGCTTTCCTTCTTGCTCTTCTCACGCCTCTCCGTAGGTTGTCTAGCTCTACGGTCCTCTAACTCTAATTGCATAATCTTCGGAAAAGCACTGCATTCACTTCTAACACTATATTCTCTTTCCAGTTATTCGTTCTAAAGTCTTTCTTTTTCCTTACATACATCTCTTTCATAGCTTCTTGTGAGAGTCCCTCACTCAATTCCGTGTTCTGATCTAACAGGAGCTGGATCAGTTCCTGATCCCCATAGCCCGTGAGGAGTACATGGAGATTCGGCTTATGACTCTCCTTAACATTCACCCTTTTTTCATCCTCGAGAACGTTCCTAATTATCTGGTGATGGCTTTCACGTAACTCAAGCATCCTTTTTTATGAAGCCACTCACTAATTATACGAGCCGTCGAAGTTCTATTTTCCTGGTCTGCTTTGAATACGATGATCTCTTCTTCCAAAGGTGATGGTGTTTTCCAGCCTGGCTTGGGTTTGCTCTCCCTCCCCAGATTTGTGGGGTATGTCTTCTTGCCCCTGCTTCTTCTTTTCTTCTTTTCTTTTCTTCCCTCAGCCATCTGAAACCCTCTGTTGATTTCTATGTCGGTATTTAGTTCAGTAGTTACCCCCAACTGATCCTTCTGTTACAATTTCAGAATTCCTAGAAGCTGCTGGATTCGCCATGATGGGCCTCTCTTGTGTCGACTGCCCTTGATTAAGTGTAACCTTCGCTTTTCCAGTATTGATTTTAATTACCTCCAAGTCATGTTTCATGGAACGCCATTCTTCATTCATTCCATTCATCCACCCTACTAATCCTTCTAACCTAGTGATTAGAGTCACAACCCCCTCTCTTTCTATCTCATAGTAAGTTGTTCTTTTCTCCAACTCACTTATTCTTTTTCCCATGATATGTTCTCTCATTTCCAATTCAGCAATCTTACTTCTCATTTGGCCACTCATCATTATGAGCTTTTGCAAGCTGCCACTTACCATAGTCTGTTCGTCCTTATTAAATTGGATTTTACCACTAGTAAATCTAGTCGTAGCCCTATGAATGTTGCCTACCATTTCCCCAATCATGTTGGACAGATCGCAAGCTTTCCGGCTAGTGAACCCGCTTTCTGTCTTATGAGCCATTTTTCCATCTTGTTGTTGTCTCCCATGTTCTTGTGCTCCAATTTCTCCATCCTCTACTTCGCGAATCGTGCGGTTCAACTCATCTCGCAGTTATTCAATTTTACCCCGGATTTATTTAGAAGGTTATGACAGATTCTTCCATTACTGATTTCGCCTCTTTGATCTCCAATTCATCTTATGCGTTTTTGATTCTCGTTCAGGCCCTTGGTCCTCCTTTTCTGACGTTCTGGACAACCTTGCTTTAGGAGTGAAGACGTCGCTTTCCTCACTAGAGTAAACTTCTGCCCCAGCCGTGCTTTTTCTCTTCTCAAAATACATTTCAGTCACAACTTTTCATAATCGTTCATCAAATCTCACCTTCCAGCAGATTAAATCAATAAAAACTTTCGCAGTGTATAACGATTTTTATGCGAAGCCGAGATAAATATGCATGAAATTCAAAGCAGTTTTACCTCGAATGATTGTAAATATTCTTGGTAAAAACTTGTATGAATATTTTAACTGTGTCTTTTTCACAACTTAACGATTCAAAAGTTTCATACCCTGATTTCTTTGGTGCAACCTACCACAATATCACATTACTTATATATATAAATATAGCAAAAATAATCTACTTTCTCAACACACGTCCGTCCTCTGTGACTGTCGAGAATTCGTTCTCGCAACACTTCGGTGTTGCGAGAGAGGTCCTGCTTACTTATATGGTAGACACGCCTATAATCAATATTATACAGTTAATAGTTGTTCAGCACCGTTGGAAATACGACATGTCACGATGCCACCACCCAGCCCGAACAGGTGTCGGAGCGGAAGTAACATCAGCGAGGGACATAGCTTCTGTATCAGACGCAGTTTTGATTATATGTTAGCAGGAGCAGTGAACAGAAGATGTTTGCTTGGATGAGAAGTACTTGTAAATCGTTTAGCCAGAGCCCGTCAGTCAAAAGACGAGGCTGCCATAATATTGAAAACTCAGCCAGGTTATATAGCTGAAGTAGCAAGAAAAATAATATATTCGATGCGTTGTTTACCAGTCATAGTGGAAATTAGGCGTGATAAATTATGTTATCAAGAGTTACCTGTATTGTATAACAACCAAAACTTGTTTATTGCACCTGTTTCTAGGATATTACAGAAATTTGGTCAGCAGACAGATTGTTCATCTGTCATACCTCCAGTGTTTCATTCAAACGGGAAATCGATAGCGTTCAATTCATACCCGAGTGCAGCCGATAATCCGGAAAAGTACGATTAACTAGCCATGATGAAGTGAAATTTCATAAAATACGGAACATTACCCGCAGTGGAATATATACGAACACGGAGATGAGACAAGCTTGAGACAATTTAATGTTCGCCTCTGGGACACATTTACGGTGTTCGTAATGCACCAGCATCGTAGAAACAGAAATGCCCACGACGACAGTTGCGACCCCGAGAGAAATAACGACCATACGAGGTCACGTAGAAATTCGACACCCGTAAATTCCGAGATATTGGCGACAGCTTCTATCGAAGAACACGACTGATCCCTTATCCAGGAGTTACTGGAAGTACGAAGATATACTGTATGAGTAATTGCGAGATGAAGGGCGGAAATTGTTGCCCATGAAGAAAATTGAGACATATTAATAGCTAAGACGTTTGTTTGAAGGTGATTGACAATGTTTCGTGGTGAAATACATCAGTTCGGACTTTCATTGTCTAATATTGTATAAAATGATTCGAAATCCTTGAAATAAACAATACAATTGAAAATCAAAAGAATGACTAAAAATGACAAATATCTTTCACTTTCCCCTCCTTTCACTTATAAGTGGGGATAAGTGAAAGTACTCGAAAGACCCATAAATAGTCATCTCTCGGTCGAATTAGTCCAGTCATCACCCGAAGACGATTGTGGATACTAACAATCGAAACGTCGTGAAGTAACGTTTTTGGAAACCGCTTAATTATATTAATTAATTTTTTGTTTTATTTGTTCAATTTTTCACTTGTATTTTATTTCACTGTGAATTCTGTGAAGTTTTTTTGCCTTATATATTTGCTATTCTTTTAATTTTCAATTGTATTATTTATTTCAGGGATTTCAAACCATTTTATATAATATTAGACAATGGAAGTCCGCACTGATGAAATTAATAGCTAAAAGTTACATTATTCTGTAAATTTATGTGATTGATACAAGAAAAATTTGACTTGAGATATGAATATAATAAATTCCCTGATAGAATGTGACCCAGCGGCTAATTATCGCACAAAATAAATGGTTTTTCATCTCTATTTGATGAGCAGAAACAAGGTTTGAGCTCAGTATTAACGACGATTCGAGTGTTTAAGTTGCTAACGAAAACAGAGTAAAAGTTCTCAAAGCCGTGAAAAATGTGTGCGAACTCTAAGAAAAATAAAGTGTGGAGTGCGAGAATATTAAAAGTCAAACAATAGATAAATATAAAAGATCGAGTTCACAGAAAAGGAAAGTGCGTGTAACTAAGAGTTAATAAACCGTAGAGTACTTAGAACGATAAAATTGAAGCTTTGTTAGACGCGTTAGGCTATGTGACCAATCCGGAGTGTGAACAGAAAATACTCCGGGTAGTATTAAAATTCTCAGTGTTAGATATCGATCAAATTCCGTTGGTACTGGATAGACAAGATTTGATGATTAGAAGAAGGGGTCTATGAGGCCCCTTCATGTAGTACACCCGCAGAGAGACGCCAGGTGTAGATATAACCCATAGCCAACCAGAACGCGAGTGGACAGAGGTCAGCATGCGAGGAAACTAAATACTACCGTAGTGCAGCGGGACAGCCAGGAATCTACGAGGTCATTCACCAGCATAAACCGGACTACCAATATTGAAGATCGGAACCCCGCCTGGAGGACGTAGGAACTCATCCTCTGTACGCATTGAATCTAGGAAAGACACACCTACGGCTTCCACTGCCGTATCGCCACTAGGTACACCGAAATACTCCAGATGTCCAAGTGCACCTCCACCGTCCATAGAGGATGAACTGTCCGGACCGAGCGTAGGAAGATTTCCCCTAAGCGAGTTACCGCGCACGACGCATTGTCGCGTGATTAACGGACCACGGAACAATATCATGATTGTAAAGAAGCACCTCCAAAGTGGCGATAATTAGAGGAAGGAAAAAGGATTCCAAGAGTATGTAAGATTAGTTGAGGTAATTTAGTATGCATGTGAATTGTAACCTTGTAGACATTGGGACTCGAAAACAAGATCAATATCAGATATTATTTTTGCCTGGAAAACTAATAATAATAATAAATAACGATGATTTGCCTACCGATGACAACCCTGGCAATAACAACGGACGCTTTGATTGGACGCATGAGCTGAGAGATAGCCTTATGCATTGCTACGAGAGTAGTGAGCCCGCGCGAAGAGGGTACATGGCGAGAATGCATGCTATGTGGTGTGAAATACATCCGGAGCATGCCGCCTTTTCCGCCCAAAATCTTAGGGATTACGTATCCTATCTTCGGCGAGAGGCTATACAGCTCCTTTCCAGCCTGCTAACGAAGCAGTAGAAGTGACAGTTATACCGCCTGTTGGCACGGCTAGAGAGGAGACTCGCATCATGCCATCAATTGAGACAATCAGAACACGCAGAGCACTCCACAGTATTAGGCCCCCTGAAGCCACAAGAACTGGCTTGGATGTGGAGATTCATAGTGTTCTAACAGAAGAGACTGACATTTGGCAAATCAACACCGCTGTGTACAGCATCGTCCAATCGCTTTCGGAATCAGAAGGACGACATCCCGGCTTTGCGGTTTGGAAGATTGAACGGCGTGTACACAAAATAGATGCTAAGATCACTTCGGCGAGATAACACGCGTCTCATATCCAATGTGTGATGGATTACAGGGCGGCCAACAGGCCTTTCGCGCCCGCAGTGCGGCGAATAGCCGCCAAACTACGACGTATTCATCACACTTTGAGTCAAGGCATGCTGCTGACCACTAAACAGCACTGCCTTGATAGGATACGGATGCTAGTGGCTGATGAGAAGTCACTAGTGAGGCGAGTGAGAAATATCGCGGAAAACCTTAGGTTCCGCGAGAAACCATCTCGCTTATTCCAGGAGCCTCCATGAGTTGTGGAAATTCCACCGACCGCTGATCAGGTGGAATCCTTCTGGAAGGACATCTATGAACACCCGCAGCAAATTAACTTAGACACTCCAGCCCTAGCGCAGTTCGAAGCTTTCAGCAGAGAGCTTCGACAGCCTGAGTTCAATAAACTGCGCAACCCGATAACCCCGGAAGACGTTCGAAGAGCCCTAGTGGGTTCCAAGCACTTTGCTGCTCCAGGGCCAGATGGGCTGAACACTTATTGATGGAAAAAACTACCAAGTACCCACCGCCATCTGACTAGAATTTTCAACTCATCGCTGGATGGAGAGCAGTCGATTCCAGATTGGTTTGTCGGGGGCGGACCGGATTTGTCGATTCCTAAGAATTACAGAACGATAACATGCTTAAATTCGTGTTATAAGTTGTTAACAAGCATCTTATACACACGAATACTCACTGCAGTTGACCGAGTATTCGAACGGAGATATGAGCCGAGAGGGTCGAAGAGAGGAGTCGCTGGATGGAAAGAGAATCTGCTCATCGATAGATGTGTAACGCAGGACTCGTTACAGTATAAGCGTAACCTGTCTATGGCCTGGATCGATTACCGCAAGGCATTTGATACAACATTGCATGAACTCATCTTACATTTTCTCAGATGCCTTGCGGTACCTGACAAAATACTGAGATGCCCTAAACAACTAATACCACTCTGGCGGACTCGCTTCACCATAACATCTGGTCAAGCCAGAGTCCAAACAGGGTGGGTTACTTTCAGAAGGAGTGTATTTCAGGGCGATTCCCTCAGTCCCCTTCTCTTCTGTATCTCACTATTGCCATTATCCGTTGTGCTCAGAAATACTCGAGGGTATAACTGTGGCACCCCCGGAAACCGGAGGCACAAATTCACTCTTTTGTTTTATATGGATGATCTTGAACTTCATGTCTCTGGAGAGAAGTTTCCATCAGTCCTTAAGGGTGGTGGAAGATTACACGCATGTTATCGGTATGAAATTCGGGATAGTCGAATGTGCAATGGTCCATATCAAAAGAGGACGATGCAGGAACTACGGAGGTGATGTGCAGCTTGTAGATGGAAGCATCCTACAACGTCTGGTTGATGAAGAGACGTCTATTCACCTCGGGGTCCGTTCCACGGTTGTACTTCTCCCGACAACAGGGAGGCCGTGGACTTCAAAGTTTGGAGTGTCTACATGACAGAATGGTACTGGATGTAGCATGTAAAGTCGTCAGGAGTTCAGATTACCTTCTCCGCGTGGTCCGCGACCATTAGAGAGCAGGAATTGGAGCATTTATCTTTAGGGCAGCTGCCCGAGCAGCTGATGAACTCGGTTTAGTTTCCGACACTGAACGAGGTGATCACAGCTCTGTCACCGAGTTGGAAATTGTTCAGCAAAAGGCTCATATAAAAGTCGCAGAGATCACCTCACTTCTGCGGCAACACAAGAATAAGCCAATGCATGAGGTCTTCTTCAATAACATTGAAGACCTTGGCTTATCAAAGCGCCTGACTTTCGCTTTCCTCAGGTCGAGTGGTCTAAAGTCGGAAACTGAAGGGTTCATCATGCCATGCTAGGATAGTGTCTTTAACACCTTAGTCTATCGCAGTCGCGTGATGGGTATAGAGGTTCCTGACATAAGGCACAGGGCCTGCCGCAAGGCATCCGAGATCCTAATGTACTTGCTGTCAGCATGTACAGCACATGCGGTCTCGGCCTATATCCATCGACATAACGCGGCCCTAAGAGTGCTTTATTACCATCTACGGCACTCTTATTGTATTGACGAGACACCGGTACTGCCCTACGCTCCGGAGATATTGAATACATCGTGGGGAACGAGAAGTGTCGAATTTATTGAAACTATTCGTTCCCCTTCCTCAGGATCATACAAGCGAATGAGCCTGATGTAGTCCTTATCGACCACCACAGCAGGACGATATTTGTCGTGGAGTTTTCGGCTCCTGGCGAGACAAATATCGTCCATAAAGAGAAGGAGAAATGGATCGAATATCGAGATTTTTTCTTCGAACTCCGCAGACTATAGCCAGACCACTCTGTCAAGATGGTTGTTCTGATTATTAGAGTCCTTGGTGGAATGATGCCCTCTCTACTCTCGGATCTTAAAATCATACCGGCTTGCCGCACTAAAGCAGAAATCTTAGCCGGACAGATGCAGAAAGCTATTTTTCTTGGCTC
>WOGR01007069.1:0-12628 GCA_015342045.1 Leptinotarsa lineolata
TTACTCCTTGTAAAAACTCAATAGGTTTCTGAGTTCCACAACACCAAAAACTTCAGTGGCGCTCCGTGGCAATTGACCCTCAAAAAAAAGGTAACCTAGTTATAATGATTAGATCATTTATGTAGTTTGAAACCATGACCCAATGCAGCCAGACGAAGAGCTGCCGTTAGCTTTTGTAGTTTGTTAAAAAAATGTATGCGCTACAAAACTCATACCTTGGTATAACAAATTACCCGATAAAATAACGGGATCTTCAATACTAACGGAAATTAGGTAGAAGAGCGTAACAGAAACATTGGTGATACTAGTAGGCCTATCAGAAATCAGTTCTGAATAGTCAAGGACTGTTGCGCTTGATATTTCTGAGGCATTTGACCGTGTGTGGCATGAGGGTTTACTGGCCAATCTTCAATGCCATGGCTTGTCGGATCATTTTTGTGTATGGCTCTCGAGCTTTCCGAAAGAACGTTCTCTGCAAGTGGCCGTCGATAGATATCTCTCGAAAACTCAAACCATCAACGCTGGTGTTCCCCAGAGAACAATTTCGTTTCCAGACCTCTTTTTATTGTATATCAACAACCCATATGAAAAAAACAAGAATCCAATATATAGCTTTGCTGACGACAGCACACCTCTTTCGCCAGTCCATTCGGATTCCAGGACATCGGCTGCGGATGCACATCTTCACCGGCAGCAGGATGTTGCGTATCTCAATAAAGATCTGGAGGTTTGGATTAGGGTGAAAACAACCAGGTTCAATTCAATGCCACAAAAACCCAAGCATTAATTTTCTCCAAAAAGATGGGTGTCTCCAATGCTTCGGAAAGTTTGTTGGGGACTTACAATGGAGACCAACATGCCTTGGCACAATCATGTCGCTGGAATTGCATAGGTTGCTTCTTAAAATCTTGGAACAATGTTCCGAACCAGAAAACTGTGCAAACACCAGGAACTTTTGATGCTTCATAGAGCTTCATATGCCCCTAAGCATACCTTGAAGCTGCTGGATTCGATCCAAAAGAGAGCCAGCCACCTCGAGAGTCTGGAACATTGAAGAAAGGTTGGAGATTTTTCTCTCTATTATAAATACTTTCACGGGAAGTGTTTAAGTGACTTGGCACATTTGAGTCCACCAAGAGCGGTACATATTAGAAATACGCGACGAACTATGGCTGTTCATGGTTTTGAGGTTCAACTCAGTACACCTCAAACTTCACTTTTCAAGAGCTCTTTCATTTGGAGAACTGCGTTTATGTGGGATAAACTTCCTCAAAATGTTTTTCCAAATGATTTCAATCTCCAGCGATTCAAACCCAACGTGAATCGTCATTTTCGCACAGACACCGCTCTTAGATCGCCTTGACGATTTTTCTTTAGTGCTTATGTTTCGTTTAGAGAAAACATTCAGAACAGTTGAGTGAAAATTTGTTTAGTTTAAGAAAGGCTACTTTGAAGTCAACCTTGCAAATCATATCGTCAGCATCAGGACAAATTGCAGATGAGATATCATCACTAATCACACTCGAAGCATAAGTGTCCAGAGGCCTATAAAAATCCCTAGGGCCAGACCCCTACATCCAATTCTTACTTCAATGAAAATGAATTGAAGACATTCATTCACCTCAAAATCGAAAGTTATTCTGTTGTGTTTCAAATTTTTTCTCGAATGAACTCCAAAACTTTTACCTGTTCCTCTTCTCTTCTCCTCTTCATTCTCAAGAGAATGCCAATGGTTCGTCATCCAACACACACGAAGAATCATCTAGAGAAAAGCCTCATAACAATCGGAGATGAACCTGGTTAGGATCCTTGAGCTACATCCAAATCACTTCCAAATTGCCTTGATTGGTCCGATAGAGAAAGTTCAGATTCTTATTTCGAAGTTGTTAGCCCTTTCCAACTCTATAAAAATTCCAAATAGCAGCCTTAGTGGCCTATGATTGGGGATTAGCTGCCATATGGCTGTTTTCCAGTTGGCATTAAATACATCTGTACCAACTGCGAAATTTTTCATATTTGTTATTCCTGTTGATCTATTGTTCAAGTTTCACTTTTGTTCTTCGTCTTTTTTTTCTTGCATCAGATGTACAAGTGAATTTTTTTTCCTGTTTTTTTTTCACTCTCCATTCTTGTTTCTGGTTCTAACAAAATTACAAAACAAAACTGATAACATTATTTTCTTTCAACATCCTTACTGGCAGCTTGTTGGGGAATAATTTTTTTTGTACTATCTTTTCCATACGAGTTTTCTTTGCAGCACTCACCACTGCAATGTTACGTATTCATCAATCGGTTATTAGAAGTGGTTTTTTGTGCTCTTTGTCCAAAATTAGACAAATACATGTCAAGTATTGGAATCAACATAAACATAACACAACAAATTATTTTCGTTCCCTGGATAACTTCTGGCTGCTTTTATATAGTTAAACCTAATATACCTGATATCACAGTGGTGGAATAATATATCGAAACATATTTTTCTCTTTTCCTGCATAATCATTTCCACGTTATCAGACTTCCTAACCATTTTATATGCACCGAATCATATATCACTTGTCATCGCTAATACCGTGTGTCTGGTTAATATCTGGCAAATATCAGTTAAAATTTTCTCCATGATAAATGATTGTTGCGGGGTAATTTTGCATGCGGACGCTATATCATCCTGAACTTAATTGAGGTATGAATTAGACTAGTGGGAAACGATGCCAAACTGTATCAAAACCATAACAATTAATGCTGCTTTCTAGACAGCTCCCAGATTTTATAAACAACTTCAGGAAGGATTAATTCATTTTCCTTCGGGATTCTGCTGTATGCGTTGGGAAAAACACACATCTACATTGATTTGTAGACCATATATCGACATGAGCTTTACTCCAAATCCATAAGAATCGAGACCACTCTCAATTATATATCACAAAACGAGTTATCAAGACTCAGGATAACAAAGAATCCAAAGTTTCCTGGAAATTCATTTCACATGATGGTCATGAAGGAATATCCTATTCATAACTCTTCTGTCAAAGCTATTATATAAGTTTGTTAACCGTGACCAGCAAGTTTTTGTGTCTTCAACTAAGGTAGGCATTATCAAGACACTGATAATGGAAGCTAGCTGGTGCTTCTTCCATGAGTCTTCTTTTTGTGTTCAGAAAAAGATGGGTTTCAACATTTCTTCCAGTGGTTTCGATAAAGACAGAGCCACAGCTGCAATATACTTCTAGTGTTGATAGAAGCTCTCTAAAATTCCCCACAGACCTTAGACTCATAGTCTAGTTCTAAACTACAGTGGATATGAAGAAGTTTTTCAATTTTCGATGGGCAAGATAATATCGGTAGTATAAATGATGAACGGTGAAGGTCCCAAAATGGAACCTTATGGTACTCCAAATAGAATATTAGGAGATGAGAAGTAATGACCATCAACAACTTCTTGAGATCTACCAAGTAAATGAGATCAGATGAGAAATAAGGCAGCACTATCAAAACCATCATATTTGAGTTTCTTGCAAATAAGCTCATGGTAACGAATGTTTTAGAAAAATCTTGTAAAACAAGAGTACCAATCATTTCCTTTTCAAATCCCTCAACAATATCTTGTGTAACATTAGCAAGAGCTGTACCTGTACTAAATTCCTGCGTAAAACCACATTGCGATTATGATAACAGATTATAAATATTGAAATATATAGCTGTTATTGAAATATCAATTCAGGGTTCAGACATTTCAATGAAATGTCTGAATCATTTATATATTTTTAGTTTCATGAGTTATGGAAAGTTTATAGTTTGATCATTTCTAAAATGATGTCATCTGGATATTTTTGGTTGGAAAGTTTTCTAGAAAACCATTGAAGGTCGGTTTGTACAAGATAGAAAGTATATCGTAGCTTCCCAAGATTACACCAAAAGTTAGCATGTTCGAGCAAAGAATATATTTTTATTAAAAATAATTCTACATCTAGCAAGCCACAAACTGAACTTTCCAAAAAAGTTATCTTTCGAACACATTTTATATGAGACATAAAGTATGAAACATTCCAAAGTTGGAAACATGGCTGTAAGAAAATAATGAGCTGGAAAAAATTATAAATTGTCTCAAAAAGATTACACGCAAATTGGTACATTTTTCTCTGTTAATTATTTCATCCGGGATTTTTCAAACTGACATAATTCTGACTGTTCTATTTATCATTTGAGCTTGAAGAAATAAAATTCCACTGGAGGATTGTACGACTGTAATTCATGATACTTTTTTAGTTCCTTCACTTTAGGGTTATGCTGATAATTTATAGTATCACTCATTGGAGGAGATCTGGAATTTCAAGGCGTCGAATACGCATGCAGGAAAATGACTGTACCTTTTTCACTAAAATAGCTACTGTTTGTTGGGAAATTAAAAATGTTAGGTATCCCAAAATGAACTTTTTCAATTTTATAGGTGAATAGCTGTATGATATAAATTATTTTGACATGTATGGATAAAGATTAACTTCATGCCTACACTATATTGAAATTAGTACCAGAACTGACAATACCTTTCCCAAACATACCACTTTCATTAAAAGATATTTTCGACTACTGCAGCTCTAGAATAAACAACAAAAGATCATTTCTACTTGGCCTCATCCAAAGTGACAACTTCTGTTCGTAACAAGTAGATTTTCCACTTCATGAAATGAAACAACTGTTTTTGCTGGCTAATATTTCTTCGAATTTTGAATTATATTCGATAGAAATTCATGATAGTTTCCCCAATGAGTGAATTTTCCAGATGATTTCCGTTCATCCAGCAGTAGAAACATACTGGAATCAGTCAGTCTTCAGTGCAGTAAAGACCCAACCCAAACAGTAGAATGCCCCCAAATAGCACAGAGTTTCCTCAGGATATCCCAATTTCATCATCCATTTGGTCCTCAAGAATTCTCGTGAAGAATCTCATAAATGATAACTGAATATAATAATAGAGCATTTGTAGCACGGCAGGATATCCTGGATTACTGATCCTTCACCTCATCCTGAATGTATGTTTTGTTAATGTTCAAATATGAACAATCAATGGTAAATGGTTCTCATTTACCAGCACTGAAAATCCTAACTTACTTTTGCTAAAATTACCCTTTCACAACCAAAAATAATATATTTGTTACCATAATATACTATAGATATTATGGATAAAATTAATTACAATTATTTTTAGAAATCTTGTGAATGATATCTGATTCGAATCTGAAACGAACGTTTGGAATACAAACTGAGTAGAAAAAAGTGTTTTTTTGTAAAATTCAGTGTTCATATAAAAGTATTCGTTTAGAAAGAATTTTTCTTTCGTGTAATTCAATGTTTATATGGAAGTAGCTGTTTCAGAAGGCCTTTTACTTCCATTTTGTGTCTGAAAGTTACTTCTTTGAATGATCTACACATCTATGTTTAGAGTTACTTCTTTTTAAAATGATTGCTTCGTTCCTTTCTTTGGAAGATTCGCACATTTTTTGTATCAAGATGAAGTAGTAGAAAGCCAAAAAACTTTCTTACCCAAAAAATTAATCACTCTTAAAAAATATAACCCCTTCAATTTTATGAATAAAATTATAGTTATATTTTAAAAATGTGTCAGCAACATTGAAATTAAAAGGGGTGTACCACAATAATATTTCAGTCCGAAAATTGACACCTTCCAGAATTTCGAGTCGTGGTACTTTCCCTAGTCCACCTGGTTGATGAATATTCTGAAATTGAATCAAATTTGAAAATAGCGATTGTAAAATCTGATCATAAAAGCGACGTTGAAAATCGAATATGCAAAACATGCATTGTGGTATAATGGAATTGCTCAGCGCTTTATATCAGAAAAATAAATACAAAATGACGAATGGAGTTATTTCCATCTGATTATCTATCCCTACACAGATAGTGTCATTTCAAAGAAATCGAATAATAACTACTTTTGTGGTTCATTCCGGTCGTTTGAGAGATGACGGGGATTTTTTAAACGTCCTGTGATTGGATTTACGCATCTGCTTGACCTGATAACATTATATTGCCGAGTGTTTTTCGAATTTGAAAGGATTTTTAAAGAGGCAATGGAGTGAAAGAACAAGAACATAATTGAATAATAGAAGAATTTCATTTTGAAAATGCATACATAAAAAAATTCAATAGATTTGGTGAATATGACATTCTAACAATAACTTTTCAATCGCTAATAATGCCATGACCTCTGTAACTAGGCCAGATCTGGTAGGAGTATGCTTGTATAGACAAGTCAGAGAAGACGGAAGAGACATCCAGAGTCAAGATTGTTTTGCAAGGTACGAACAGAGCCGTACTTGGGTCAACTGCATCCATATTATTCCATCAAAGTGAATTTGTTGTCCCAATATTCATTTAGTGAACAGATTTAGTGAACATTCAGGTTAGATAATAACAACGTCAACAGAAGCGAAATCACATGACACTGGGAGTTGGTCTAGCTCAAATGCAAAGTGAACACATTGTCAGAGTCAGATGCGTAAAACTCCTTACTGGACAGAGATTATGTGACATTTTCAAGTTTCTTTCGAAATTGTCAGTTTGTTGAGAATGTTTCAGTTGGGGTGTTTGAGGCTGTATAATATAACCTTCATAATCAGCGGAATATTTTACTAGTCAGAATGAATCAACAGAGTATCTCAGCACTTATTCTACAGCCGAAAAAGAAATATCGCGCAAAAAAACCAATTATGGGCGTCATTTGCAAAGATGCCAATGCACTCTACTACATTCACACTTCTTTCTTCAAAACACAACAAAACACCTATTTTTATTTTCACTTTTTTATCTCTATACAAAAATTTCCGAAAGAAGGAAGAAAGCAATCAATTTCAGAATGAAGTCTTTACATAGATATGTGGATCATGCAAAGAAGTAACTTTCAGACACAAATAAGAAAAAAGCCTCCTGGAAACAACTGAATAACAAAAAACACAAACAATTGAATAACCCGAAAGAAAAATACAAACAAACACTGAGTTATACAAAAAACACTTTTCTCTATTCACTTTATTTACTCATGAGAGTATGTAAAGACATTCATACGCTCAATGAATAAATCCCAGCAACAGAAATGTTGTTAACATTGAAAAGTATATTTTTCAAGAGAGATTTATTATTTGGAAGAACAGTTTTAGCTTTCACTTCTTCATCTTCATACATTAAATGTGAAATACCTTTTTCAATTTGAACAACAGAAAATAACTGTGAAGCTACATAAGATCTTGTTTAGATGGTGGTGAGGGGTTATATTGATTTTCTGAAATTAAACACTGTTTTTGTGCTGTTATCAATTATTTTCAAACGCCACATTCAAATACATCAATTACTGTTAGGTAAAAACTGTCGAAAAATTTTCTGCTTTGGAAAAAAAGGATCAGCGAATCTGCATTGAATTTTGTGTAAAAAATCTTATGAAATGTTCATCCCGAGAACATTTTTGGAAAGGATACCTGATATACAGATGAGTCGAAAACCAAACAGGGAACGGGAGCTGGAATATATCGAGCGAATAAAAATGTACACTATAGCTAGTGTATGCTATCTTGCAGTGTGCTAGGCATATTAAATTGGGAACTCAACGACATGAGCGGATCAATATTTTAACAGACAGTAAGAGCGCACTTGGGGCAATGACAAACCCGGAGGTAACATCGGGAATGGTCTTGGAATGCCGTGAAGAACTAAAGAAACTCGCAAATAGAAACAAATTAACTTTGTACTGGGTGCCAGGCCATTCGGGAACCACAGGTATTGACAAAGCTGATGAATGTGCCAGACACGGATCACCAACTTCATACTTGAGTCCTGAAGCAGCTCTGGGGGTACTCAAATCATTAGCACGGAACCAGATCAGAACATGGACCAATAAAAAGCAAAAGTACTTGGCAACAAACACAACAAAAGCTTCATTGGGGAACCATCCGAGAAAAGAACCGAAAAACTACTTCAATACAGTAGGGATCGACTCAGAACAATCACAGGGCTACTAACCGGACACTGTCCGTTTAAAGGACATCTGAACAAAATGGGGCGTACAATGTAGGCCTCAGCTGCACATTATGCAACGAAGGGATAGAGATAGCACTACACATCCTATGCGAATGTGAGGCACTGAATCACAGGAGGCAAGCAGTATATGGACATATAAAATTATGTCCAAAATAACATGACAAACATCCATCACAGAACCTGTACAAACTAGTACAGGGTACGAGATTAATGGTATGGGTGTCATGGGTGTCATGAAAAGATTGGAGAATAAACGCAATAAGCTCAAGAGGTTGCAGTGTTATCTGGAAACTAGGAAGAAATGGGTAAGTCAGACAGCTCCCAAGTAACTGAAAAAATTTTGCACAACTTGCAAGAAGCAATACGAAGGAAACATTCGGTATTATGAAAAAACAATTCATCGCTTCTGCATCACGATAATGCACCTGCTCACTCGTCATTGTTCATTTGTGATTTTTTGGCCAAAAACAACACCATAATCATACCTCAGCCACCGTATTCACCAGATTTGCTTCCCTGCGACTTCTTGTTTCAAAGATTGAAAGACCCATGGAAGCACGGCATTTTGCGACGGCTGAGAGGCTATAAAAACCGAATCGCAGAGAGTGCTCAAGGACATACCAAAAAGTTCATATCAGAACTGTTTCGAGGATTGAAAAAAACGATGGCACAAGTATTTTATATCTGAGGGTGACTTATTTGAAGGTGACAGAATAGAAATTGATGAAAAAACAAATATTTTTTGAGAAAAATGATAATTCACCTCATTTTTTCAACAGACAATGCTTACATTCGTAGTGTTCATAGGTACTCAGTCATATTATAATAATATTTTTTGTCTAAGTTAGCATTTCTGATTCGGAATGGAAAATATTGAACTGAATAGTATTCTGGATGAATTTCTAAAACCTATTTGATTCGAAAGAATTTGTCAAGTTCCATCTGGAACCTAAACAACATAGATTTGCATAGATAAAAAGAGTGCGACTGTGAGAACTGGATTGCTCATGTTTGCACATTTTCTTGAACCAGAATTTGGCAGACAACTTTGGAGAGGGTGAACTTTGAAATCGATCGAAGTAATCGACGAATAAATTCAGTTGGCTTTGTTCTTTGTTTCCGTCTTCTGTTCTGTTTATGCCAATTGAATTGGAAAAGGAAAAATGTAAATGGAGATGGTTCGCTTCTGCATTTATTGTATGTCTATTTGGAATTATGGTTCACTTTGGGATATATAACGATGTCGGATGTGGTTCAGAATGTAATGGTACAAATACGAAATTGACCGCCCGCTTATATCCATATTCAAAAGGTTCTCAATCTTTGACGATACAATATATTTCTTTTACGATGCCGAGGGTCTCACGAAAATGGTCGATTGTATTATATCTACTGGAGTTTTGTCATTTTTCCACGAATGTCAAGGCTGTATTATAAAATCCATTGTTTCGAAAAATCTATTCGATATTGCTTTGAGTCTGACTTTTGAAAATTTCACATAGAACAGTTTTTAATTCTCTATTCTTAGATCGACAGACAGACACATCATTTGACTTCGTTATGTTAAAAAAATCTGTAGCAAATCACAATACATGAACATATAAAAATTACTTAAATCTCATAAACGATGAGAAACTAGAAGTTTAAGAAAATTCACCTACGTAATAACGCATTGCTGTAGCAATACAGGTGGCAAAGTTTATTTTCAGTGTAAAAAGACTTCCTAATGAAAAACCATTCGATTGTTTTCTTTAATTTCTTATAACTCATACTTTTCACCTCATTTGGAAGTTTATTGAATAAGTTCAAATCGAGGGAGTTGTAGAAAGCCTAAACCGTGTCAATATTAGATGATCATTATTTCTTGTGATGAATGCATATAACTCAGAAATAGATCGAAATTTTTCAATATTCTTATGGATTTGTATTGGAAACTCGTAGATATATACAGAAAACACTGTCAATCAATCAATCAATCAATTTATTGGTGATAATACACATCGTGCTTTTACAAGTCATAAATACAATATACAAGAATACATACAATTTAAAATTACAGTTAAAACAATAAAATAAGTAAAATAACATTTTACTAACATTTACTTTTAGTAAAAATAACATTTTACTTACAATCATAGCAAGTCATCAAAGTTATTATCCAAGAATTCTTGAATTGAAAAAAGGTTTTCTTTACTAAATAATCTTTGATTTTTTTGAAAAATAATCTCTCCTCGAGGAGTTTTATGAATACTGGCAAGCTATTGAAGAAATGTATACCATAGTAGTCAGTCTTTTTTCTGGTTCTATGCAATCTGTGATATTCAGGCATAATGTCCTGGTTATGACGTGTTTCATAATTATGGAGTTGGCTATGTGTTAAATATTACATATTTAATGCAGTTCAGTATATATGCACAAGGAAATGTTAGTGTTTTAAGCTCAGCAAAACAATGTCTGCAGCACTGGCGATATTTGAGATTCATAATAATACGGATGCATCTCCTTTGTAGCCTAAAAATTTTTTCCGAATGGGAAGAGTGACCCCAACTATCACGTAAGGTTTGCCTACAAAATAAGGATGATATAATTGAAAAAGCACAAAAAACGAGGAATTGTGGATTTATTTTTATTATTTTAACATGAAGTAATAGCAAAAAAACAATGCTACATAGCTAAACTAAGCATAATAGTGATAAGTCTTTGTAAAAACGTTTTCTTTTTCCGTCAAAGCTTCTTTTGGTACTTTTTCGGCTGTATTCTTGTGAATTTTCCCAAATTCCCTTTCTCTAAATCGGTACCATGAAAATGAAACACCGAAGGCTAACATATGTCTTTCTTTAAGTCTAGACCCTAAAACTTCTGCTGAGTCCTTTGGGAGGCCCAGACCTCGTACTGGATTTTCCCAATTTAGATTCGTTTTGTTATTGAAATAAATAGATTAAAACCGTATTTTATCTTAGATATACTCACATTGTGTAGTAACTTGTTCATCATAAAAGCTACATAATTCAGACTAAATTTACCGCTTATATAGGCTATATAATACAGAAACATCGAACCCATACCGAACCTAAAAACCCATTTAATAAGAAAACTTCAGGTGGAATTTGTGACTTATCTATAAGTGATAGAATTTTTTTACTATTTTTTCCGTAATCTGCACACAAAATACTGTTAAAATCACTAGTTAAATAAATATACAATTTTCTCAACGTAGACCTGTGTTACTTTCAGTTGAAAACATTTGAGTCAACTAGATGGTTTGCCGTTTGAGTTTATTCTAATAAATTATTGCATTCTGCATTAAAAATTATACTAAAAAAATATGTCCAAAAATGCTATTCTTGAATCCTCAACTACATAACCTCTCACAACATTATGTTTCATATTTTTCCCCCGAATTATCTTGAGGTTATTTTTTTATAATCTAAAATTACATTTTTTGACAACTTCAGTAAGGCTAAAACGTTACATTCGAGTGCTTTATTTATTTTCCACCTCTTTAAAATCAATAATACATCAATGAAAAATCTGCCAAGGTTTCATGATTTTTGCCTCTTCCTTATAATAATAAAATAATGTATTCATCAATCAAAGATTATACAAGGCATCATACAATCGCACGAGTATAAAATTTATCAGACTAGTCAAAAAAAAGGTTATTTACACCCAATCGGTATATAGGGAGGCGAGGATCGATTGAATGGCCAGCTCAATTGGCCATTTTTTGACAAAAACCGGACAACTGATCTATTCAGCATGAAGACATTTTCAAGGCTATATCTTTTTTTCATTAGATGCCTTATCACTTGATTTTTTAATTGGTCAATGTTATTGTGTGACATCACAATATTATTGTCATCAGCATATATTATCGTTTAATTTGCGTAGGTACAGGCTATAAACAATAGAGGCCCCGAGATTGAACCCTGTGGAACCCCGCTATTTATTATTCCTGAATCTGATTTGATATAATCCCTACTGTCGTCTGTGTTATGTTTGTCAAGTATGATGTTACCCCATTGAAGCGGAACACCCCTAACTCCTAACCCTTCCAATTTCATGATCACCAATTAATATATTGGTATCAAAAGCACGACTGAAGTCATAAAACAGTCCTAGAACATTATTTCTATCATTCAGTATACTGTAGATAAACTCTAGACACTCTGAAATTGCTGAGCTTGTTACCAGGATACTTCGAATAGTTTAGCGATTCGACTCTGTATGCATATAGCCCTAGCAGAGCACCCTTGTTTTATAATACAGGTATAGTCTATCCATTCACAATTGGAACGGCGATAAAAATAAGAGCACTACGAAGGGTGTTCATAATCACTGCCCGGCAAATGGGAGATGTATGTACTACCAGTGCTTTTATGTTCAAAGCGTCCCTGGTACAGTCATATAAATTTCTGGCCTGTGGCCCCTTGTCGCCCAGATAGTTAGTAAACGTGCTATCAAATGTATTTGAGGAATAAAGGCTCGTCTAGCTGAACTGGCTGAATACTAATTATTTGGCCGTTTCACAATATTTCTTTATCAGTGTCGTGTGTTCGTGGGTTAGGTGAGGTAGTGAGTG
>WOGR01007070.1:0-12628 GCA_015342045.1 Leptinotarsa lineolata
ATTAAATTATTCTGAGTTGATTTAAAAACATTATTTTTCAATTATTAAATAATTATGGTCTGGACAACATTATGAGGGGCAACTCTTGTTTTTTTATAATTTTCAACATACTAAATTACCTATCAAATAATTTTTATCCATAGATAGATGGGTGAAGATCTTTCTCATATCGGATCTTAGACTGTAAAGGAAATTCAGACAAATTGAAAAAATTAATATGAACTGTATCTCGTTTTCGCCTAATATGACTGACTGTTCAATTCTAAATCAACTCAGAATAATTTAATTTGTTCACATAAAAATTTGCTTAAGAATATTTTGGTCCCAACTCTGCATTTTATGCATTCTGTTACTTTGACGTTTCAAACCTACAGTTCATCTACATCCACATTTACCGGTGATCCAACAACAGACAGCGCTTTTTCGACCCACAAAGTACTCATCAGTGGTGCTAGTTGCAAACCCGAACTTCGATAGAAGATTCATCTTCTGTTTTTCACTGCATCTTTCACTGCAAGGCAACTATATATAAATTGATGAATGAAGCCGTTACTACGTGGTAAGAGATCATCATGACTGCAGTAACTTTAGTTACGAATAAAAGTGGTAAAAAACATAGAAAATTTTCATTTCTCATTTTTCGCAACTATATATACTTGTGATCTAACACCAGACAACGCCGAACCACTCAACTCTCCATAAAAGGACAAGCCTGAAAGTTTAGATGATGACATCTCGATATCATAGGCTTGTTCTTTTTAGAAGTTTAGTGGTTCAGCTTAGCACCAATGATGAATGAGTCTGTTGATCCCATAGATGGCGTCTTCGTGGGGGCAGATGTCATCACCTTTTCTCATTTACATCAAAACAAAAGATCACTTCGTTTATGTAATGGGTCTAGAGGATTGAAATGGCAGGAGAAATATAACAAGATAGTCAGTGAATTTACTTTAATTGCATGACTATTTATATTTTAATGAAAAACGGCAATACATCTATTGGAGCTGCATACTCGAAAGATATTGGTCCGTGATACTCTGTATTATTATTTCCATCTCTCCAACTACCTTTTGGTAAATATACTTTTCTTGATGTTGCTCCCTGCACAATAACTGGTGCAACTAAAATTTGTTCACCAACCAGGTATTCTGAAAAAGAGAGGTAAATACAAAGGAAATACTTCATATTATAATAGTTGACAAATTAGGTATACTAAGCTTGTCAAACGCCCATCTCATCTTTCTCTTTGGTATTCTGAGAAGATGGCCATTGAAGGAGTATTGTGAGTTTTAGGTTGGTGTTTCTATTCGATGATTCTTCATGAGATCAAAGATTGAATTTTGAATTAAGATATTAGTAAAACAAACAGGTTTTTTCGACTTTCTCCACCTTTTTTTCTATGTAAGAAATGACCAGATCTATTTATTAGAGAAATAATTAACAAATACTTACTAACGAAAATTTGTCAATAAATTGTGCTGACCTATCACAGTGCTCATCAATCACAGATATTTCTTTCATATAAAAACAACACACGGAGAATAAAATTTATTACTGGCAAATATTTTTTCAAGTTTCTCGAATGAAAAGTATATTAAAATATACAACAGGTAAATATTTCATTCACTGGAAATAGTGAATAAATATTTTTCAATTGCAACAAATATATTGTCTTCAGTCCAAAATAAGCACTTTTCCTAATCACTAAAAATGCAATACTCTTCTTGACGCGTGTTTCATTGAGCAAGTTGGTGGATGAAGAAAACTCTAAAACTCTCAATTTATATCTAACAGGGACACACTTTCACTTTCCGATACTCATAATAATATTGGCTAGAAATTTGCGGGAAATTTTCTTTTGAAAGTTCCCGATGATACCGGGTAGAAATTTGGGGAACATTTTCTCCAGAAAGTTCCCGCAAATTTTAAAAGAGCGATTCATCAAAAGGAATGCAATACGCTGTTTGGCCACTCGTCAGTAAACAACATCACCCCATCTGCCTGTCGATGTACTAACCAACTGCATATCCATGGCCCAGGACCTCGTATAAGGACAAAAAACTTTCATTCTTATAGTACGTGGGCACACTTGAAGACTGGCTTTAAATCAAATCATCTAAATGAACAATTCGTTCAGGTCAGTCTCAACTCACCTACACAGTAGGTTTATGGACTGAGACCCGTCAGAGAAAAAACTACTCCCCTGGCTAATACCACGAAGGGCGTTGGATTATATCCGACAGGTGTCAGAGCAGGATTCTTCACAGAAGTAATTCCTGCATATGCTTTTGGCGATACAACTTCCAGAATCGATTTTTAACTACTGGAACACACTTGCAGACCGGTTTCGGGCTGTTTGGCCACTCGTCAGTGCAAGGTAGTGTCTATCATCAACCTAAAGTCGATGATTTCCGATAATTAAAAATCGAATGCTTTTCAGACCATCATTCTTCGAACTAGGTGGAAGAGAACGTTCAACATGTTTGTTATCTCCCATCGAATTGTTCCTTTATAAAATTTGATTTAAAGCCATTATTCAAGTATGTCCACGTACTATAGGAATGAACGTTTTTTGTCCTTATGCGAGGTCTTGGACCATGTGAATATTCAGTTGGTTAGTACACCGACAGGCAGATGGGGCCATGACAAACATGTCGGACGTTCGAGGAATGCTACTCTGAAAGGAATTCGATTTTTAATTATCAGAAATCATCGACTTTATGTTGATGATAGACACTAACTTGCACTGACGAGTGGCCAAACAGCCCGAAACCGATCTGCAAGTGTGTTCCAATAATTAAAAAGCGATTCCTGTTTTTCTATCACCAACAGCATATGCAGGAATTACTTCTATGAGGAATCCTGCACTGACACCTGTCGGGATATAATCCAACGCCCTTCGTGGTATTAGCCAGGGGAGTAGTTGTTTTCTGATAGGTGCCAGTCTACTACTCACTGTGTAGGTGAGTTGAGACTGACCTGAACGAATTGTTCATTAAGATAATTCAGTTTTCCACTGTCTTCAGAATATTTGCAGTTTCTTCTTTTATTAAGCTAATTACTGTACTCGTCAAGTCTGGTGATGTACTTTTACGGCGAACCTTCATTCGAGAATTGAAAGTTCTTACTATTTCAAATTTCATGTAACTATTTTTTTAGCTATATTCCTTCGAAAATATGCCATTGGCCAACAAGCAATTTTGAATCCCCGCGTTTGTGATTTAAATACCAGGAACTCCTGGCAATTAGTGAGAATCATAATCCATAACTGTGACACTATTGGTTGATATTGTGTCTCGTGGCAAATAAATCCGGGTCGGTGTCACTCAGGTTCAAATTGTCCATTCGGTATATCTTCGAAAACACCAAGATGTGCGATGTTTAATCTAGCAAAGATGCGTTGCATTTGATTCCAAATAAAAATGAATGAATGAAATGAAGGAACGTTTGTTTATATACTGAAGGGCGATGAAACCGATGGCCAACCTGTACTTGACCTATCGAGTTAATCAATACATCCGCCTCTTGCTGAAACAAAAACACAATGTTAAAAAGTGAAGGATATTAGATCAGAAGTGTATTCCACCGTTGTCTGGCTGTTTTTTATGAATATCGTTATACCTAAGAATGGCAGGAAGTTGAAGGACGTTCGCTGTCTAGTCCAGGATGTAGCATAACAATTAATTAAAAGCAAGCCAGCCGGAAGGAAGCAGTTCTGCAGAATGCGTTCTTCCAATAGAATTTTGAATATTTGCTTAAAAATTTGCTTATTTATGATACAGACTCAAAATTCATGAACAAATCTTCCATTAGCAGATTTTTCGTCATATTCTATTCTTTAAAAAAATCATCGAAATTTACTTCCCGATTATTTTTTGACGTTTCTAAATTTTCGTTCTTCTAGAATCGAAAATTTTCCAAAGACGAACCAAATATGGAAGGTAAACTATAAATTCCTCCAGAAATGTCATTGTTTGAATGAAATTTGGATATTAGGGATTTGGCCTAAAAGTTCCAGAAATATATAACGCTTCGGAAACTACCTAATTCCCCTTTCTCAAATGCCTATAAAATTCAGAAAATTGCAATTGCAATGTATGAAATAAATATCAGTCTTTCGAAATTGAATGACAAGAGTCTTACTACTTTTGTGTAAACCAAAGCTGGCATCCACTTTCAAGACATTCAAAGACATTTCATACATTTCATGTGCAATTTTCGAGGTTTCTTCACGGTTTTGAAAAAGTATATGATATAGCTATTTTCCGTTCTCCTAAGGAATATATTTTCCTTTGAAAATGTATATTTTTATGTTGATATTTTGAATTTTTATATATAGTATAAGTTTATAATAAGTGTCACTGACAATTTTGACACATTCGAGTTTTATTTATATGCAGTAATACTTTTACAAAAATTTGGTATTAATGGCTGAATGGCTGAAGTGGCAATTTTCAATTGGAATATCCTTCCTCAAAGTTATGCTCATAAGCGGATTCTTAGTGTATACGCAAGTTAGGCATGTATTGACATGTGACTAAGCAGTAAATAATCAAATTCAGTTATCTTCTTAGAACTACAGCCCAGAATTTGTACACTGAACATGTACATTAAGTAATTTTTCATGGCCGAAATTATGAGAAACACAACGAATTCTTGAATACTAAGTTATTTAACTTCATCCTCAAATCGTCTAGATTTATTCTCAAGAACTTTGAAATGAATAACAATTAGATATGCTCGTGAATGTGTGAAATGAGCATTTATAACTGGTCTGTAATTTCTAATTATAGGAACGATAATTGGTCAGTTGAATAATTATAAGCAGTTTTTTGTTGGCGGGAAATAACCAAATCGTTTAAGTATGTTGATCAAAATTTGTTTCAAAACCACGTGTGGAATTTCAACCAGACACAATGAATATTTACTAATCGGTTGTTGAAAATTCATATAGATACGTCGTTCTTAAGTGAACAGCAAATAAACTACAACCTTCCTAATTAACATGTTGATACTTGAGAACAATCTCACATTTTATGGACATGGAAACATTCATTCACGAAACTTTTTTTTTTCAGAAAATGATTGCAGATATCCCGACCAAATACGGATCAACATGAAGTACAGTTATACAGCAACCGGAACTACAACGCTTTCTAGTATATTACTAATTACTTTAACTAATTTAATGTCACTCGTTTGGTAACGAATTTCATATTCGTATAGTTAGTTTGTATATTCGTTCCATAATTAAGAATACGAATATAACATATAAAATGAATTGAAAGTTATTACCTAAAATGGTCGCCGGAGGACTACTTGTTGAATACGCTGCAATATGGAAACTGGTTTTAACTCCGGTAACCTAGCTTTATGAAGTTGAAAATACTCATACAGCTAGATAACCAAAGAAAATATCAGTTCCACTACGGATGGCGATCAGAAGAACACATGTCTATAGAAAAATTCCGCGTTTGCACATTTTTGGAACACGTGATACAGCCGGCACATTCCGCACTAGAGGTTACAGCAAGGATTGAAAAAATTCGAGATTGAAACTCAATCTACCATCGCACATGAAGAACTGATCAAGCGGCTGTTTCTTTGGCAAGTGGGACGATTTGCTTTCCCCATCCTACTTCGGTTGTCGGCCACTTCTCGAAGTTTGTCGTTAGGAAAACCAGTTTCAAAAGCCAAGCCCCTATGTCACTATGTTGCCAAACTTTCTACTCTCAAGGCAATATTTGGATACGAATTGATCTGAACGTGCGATCATGAATTTATTACTCCCAAATCATGATTAACTTCTTAACATTGTGAGCATCTTTGCAAAACGTCGGCTGGGTTTCAACTGAACTCAAAATTCTACCTTGTATGTATTCTTTCAAACCCTCTTTATTAAAACCCATCTGTGTCGCCATAAACTACCTGCGACCTACCTTGTCCATCTAAAAAATCGTAAGGATAATCCTGATTCTTCTCAGACCGCAAGTGTCATTTCTGCCATTAACCTGGTCGATATGCACAACAAAGCTATCATTTTGTGGTGAAAGTTTCACTCAGAGGCGAAGTGCCAAGGCATTTAACGTTTTACAGTAGTTATGGCACAAAATACTCATGCAACCATTTTTACTGAAGTACTATTTCAAATGAATGTAGTAAATAAAAGTTTGCAAAATAAAAATTTTAATTAGTGTTTGAACTTATAACTGTTTTAGAGTATTCACGATTTGTAATAAATAAAATGTATTTTAACATTCACCTAGAGTGTATTTAAATTCTTCTTTTTGAAAGTCAGAAACAAAGTTGGTTTGAATAAATTTAAAAGACTGTAATAATAGGTCGTTTTGCAAATGAATAAGAGCCTTCCTATAGATATTCACATTGGTAATTGATTAAACTACATACTACCCCTTATAGTCTAAGAGCTATCTACCAAAAAAGCTATTGATCGCTGAAGTGGCTAATTTTTTATGAAAAACTTAGTTCAAGTAATTTAAAGCATTGACTCAAATGAGTGTCAGAAATGTTTTATTTTTTGAGCGGGTGGTTGGCCTAAAGTTGTAATGTTTTCAAAATCATAAACCCATCACTAAAATGGCTGAAATTTTGTAAATGAATTCAAAAAATGATTTAAAACTCGATCCCAAGAGGGCGCTCGAAGATCATCTATCAAATTGGCTGGCACCCACAAGGAAAATGCATTCAAGTTTGATTGATTGTTGATTGAAACGTAAAATTTAATTGGTTCTCAAAGACCCCATGCCGTTTTGATAACAAAAAAATTGTCATGCCATGCAATTGTAAATATGATGAAGACAGTGAAGATTACGACGAATTCAGTGATGATTTATAGTCATTCTGAAATATATAAAAAAAATGGTGATTCGCTCGTTAAAATTTTCATAATAATGTTTCATTTTCTTCTCTATGAATGAAGTGTAATAAATTTAATTTACTGTAAGATTTTGATCATTTAATAATTTTCAAACAAAACAAAAACGCGTCCTGATAACTTTTCTTTATTCACATTATTTTATAAAATGAAATGTATTTTTCTATTCTTGGACATACAATTTTCGAAAGCCGATTTTATTTGAAAATTGACTCTCATTTTACTTTTACGTACTTCAACCGATTTGACACGGTATTTTCGAGAGCAATTTTTCTATTTTATTTTTTATAAAAACGACATGGATTTTCAGAGAGCTAATTCAATTTAACGTTTCGAAATAACAAATCAAACTTGCTGTAAAATTAGCTCTCATTTTAGTGCTGGTTTTTTTGATGCATTTTTCTTGTGGGTATCAGCCGATTTGACAAAAGATTTTTGAGCGCCCTCTTGGCTTTGAGTTTTGAATTTTTTGTGAATATACCAACAAATATTCAGCCATTTTAGAAATGGGTTTATAATTTTGAAAACTTTACAACTTTGGGCCACCCATGCGCTCAAACGACAAAACCTTTCTGAGCTGAAGCTTTTGAAATACTTGAACTTTTTTACAAAAAAATATGCATTTCAGCGATCAATAGACTATTACCAAAAATTATAAGATGTATCTACGTTTCTGTATAATGCGACAATTATATTGGCGAAATTATCTGAGACAAATGTAATAATTCAGAAAGATTTTTTCGGGTAAACACGGAAATAAATTCAACTCAAAAATAGCTTAGTGATGAACTAGATTTTCTTTAATCTGAGTGTGTTGCTACAACTTTGTCATATTACTAACTGGTTTAATCAAATACAATTGAAATTTTAGACAATTTGTCAATTATTTGTTTATTATTTCATGTAAAAATATTGTTCAATATTAAGGCAGTTAGCAATATCATTCACACAGTGCGTTTATCACATAGTGACACAAATGCATTATTTGAAATGACGTGGGTCTTAGCCATTCATTTTTTCATAAGCTACTGACAAGATTTCTAGTTTATTGTTGAATGTCCAGGCTCTCATAATCTGGAAATATTTCAAACATGAAAGTTGAAAAATCAATAAAATAAAAGTGTATACGGTGGAAAGATAGTCCTTGTGACCACACCTGTCTGACAACCGGGGATTCACATGAAGAATATTCTGTGAGCAGGAATTGAGAAACCACAAGACAATAATGAAAAAAAATATTGCACAATTTGAACATTTCATTTTTATTAAAATGTAACTAACTAATCAATCATGTAACAGAATAAACTGGAACTTCTACAAACACACGCAACTTCTAAAAACACACTTCTATAATCCATGCACTGCTTCAATTTGTTAGTTTTTATGAATGAATCAATCAATTAATTAGGGCAAATTCAAACTTTAAATTCGTATGAATGGTTGCCTAGAGATTGGAGAATGAAGCTTTCTTTCACACGATTTACAGTAGACATACCAATACCATTTCATTTTTTTGAAAGGGATGGGAATGATTATTGTGTTTGTAGAAAAATTATTTGATGATTTTTCGAAATATTCCCTGTATTAAAGAGTCCTGTTGAAATATATAATTATCCTTTCTTAAATTTGAAGGGTTTATATTTTAAGGAGTGATTAATTTTATGAACGAATTGAGTGTTTTTTCTTTAATATAATCCAAATTTGCTACGGAAGAGCCGATGAGACATGTGTCTCACGGCGAAACATCAGATGTCTAGCAGGATGATAGTCTTCCAAGTAAGTGAAATTTTACTTCTGTCATTTATTATATTGTGTAGGAATCCTGAGTATGATATCTGATTCGATTCCATTACGAATGTTTGGAATACAAACGGAATAGAGAAATGTGTTTTTCGTATAATTCAGTGTTCATATGAAAGTATTTGTTTCGAAATTACTTTTCATTCGTGTAATTCAATGTTCATATGAAAATACATGTTTCTTTCAGTTTGTGTCTGAAAGTTACTTTTTTGCATGATCTACACATTTTTGTATAGAGTTGATTTTTTTGAAATTGATTGCTTACTTCCTTTCTTTGGAAGATTCCCACGTTCTTTTATATCAAGATGGAGTAGAAGAATGCCAAAAACTTTCTTTCCCAAAAATGTAATTACCATTAACTGACGATTGAAATTTCCTTAATGGAATTTATGAATAACATCTACAAAATATCCATTTGAAGAATGTAAACTTTCTTGGCCGGAGATAACTGTATGAAAGCTATTTGCCGGGTTTTTTGTCCATTTATCCAGAAAATGTTAGTATTTGATCTTGCAAATTACTTTTATGGTCGCTTGAGATGTTGAAGCATTCCAAACTTTTAAGAATATACTGATTCACAGATTTCTTCCCATTCTCGATATCGCTGATAGAAATGTGGTCAATAGTTATTTGAAATATTCTTCTAACTCTTTTGTGGCATATAGACTGAACTCGAGCTATATTCATTTTCATTTAAGAAAAGTTGAAGAGTTCATAAGTGCCAATTATAAGGCATTTTTCAAGTCGAAGACGGGTATTTCAGGACTAACATATTACAACTTCTGATACGATTTTTTGAGGTTATTTTGTTCAAACTAATTGTATCCCCAGCTAGGACATTAAATGAAAATGATGGAAGCAAGAATGGAACAATTATTTAGTTCCTGACTATTTATTCAAATTGTTTTTTTGACATTTTTGATTTGTATAGTTGATCTTTTTTAATTTTTGCCATCTTGTCATTTTTACATGTCCACTATACTTCAAATAGTTTAAATCGGATGGTTTTCGGTTTTTCCCAGTCCCAAATATTAATTTAAAGTTGTTAATACCTAGTCAGCATTCGCAGAAGTCATTTAACGGTTTGTTTTCAAGAAACGTTATAAGATACTATACACTATTCATTTGTTCGTTTCTTGATAATGTTGCTAAGCTAAAATACTGTTTATTTTTCACTGTTTTTAATGAATTGGGCATTGGTTTTTGCTCTGACCAAAGGTAACATGACCACACTACCAAAATTGATATTTTCGTTGGCAAAAGACAAAAACAAATAATCAAAGAACCCCACACTAGTCTTATGGTAATATGTCTTCTTTCTTGAGAGGTGTAACGCAATCCTGATTAAGAAGCTGCAGCATCCGTGAGCTTAATTCTTCATCTGAATATTCGGGTACCCCGTATATACAGATATTGTTGACTTTTTCCAATTGTTCAAAATACGACATTTTTTGTTCCAGATCATTTATCTTCGTATTCATACTTTTTACTGTGTCTTCAAAATCCTGCAATTTTTTATCGATTTTATCAGTAATGGTTTTTGTTATTTTATTGATGAATTCCTCACTTGCGAATAAATCACTGATTGTTTCTTTGATGAGATTTTGTAATTCAATTCAGTTCCTTGTGTTCGACATTTCTTTCGCGATTTTGTAACCACAGAGTACACTCAAATAGACTGATACCACAAATTTAGTCACTTCTCAAGGTTTTACAACTAGTATTTGACTCGTTTCAAGGCAGGAGCAAATAACCCGGGTCTATCTGCAAAACACTTACCTGATGTAAAGTTGGGGTTATTTCCGGTTAAACTGGAAGTACGGCAAAGCTAGTAAATATGTAAAAAAATGTTAATTGAACTAATCACACAACCTTCAAATTTTGTTTTTTTATCTCCAATAATAAAAAAGTTATAGGGATGAGCCTCCTTAGAGAATCATCCGGTATAAGTGAACTGTAAACAATAAGGTGAATTTTCAAATTTCGCGAGCTACGTACATTCGATTAGCGATTCGTCTTTTTTCCATATCAGTACATAAGGCTTGAACATAAGTTCATAATTTCAGCTGTTCAGGATGTTCAGTTTGTTGGTGGCGTGTTCGGCGATTTTCTGTTATCAAAGAAAATAGATCAAGGAATTTTCATCAAATTTCGTATAAAGAATGGGATTGAGTACTCAAAAGCATTTCAAATATTGACAGTGGCATACGATGATTGTAATCTGAGTCGAAAAAATGTTTATGAGTGGTAAAAGCTTTTCACAGAACGTCAAGAAGATGTAAATGACAACGCTCGCCCTGGAAGCCTCAGCACATCAACAACCGATGGAAATGTTGAAAAGGTAAAGAAAATTGTTGAAGAGAATCGTCGAATCACTATTAGAGAAGATGCTGAGGCTGTCGATGTATCGGTTGGCTCATATCATGCAAATATTTTGAAAATTTTGGACATGAAGCGAGTGGCAACGAAGTTCGTTCTAAACTTGTCAAATTTTGACAAAAAAAAAACGTTGCATGTGCATCTTTCAGGAATCGTTGGATGATGTCAACGACGATACATATTTGCTCAAAAGGGTCATAACTGGTGACGAATCACTGGTATATGGTTATAACATCAAAACCAAAGTCCAATCGTCCCAATGGAAGAGCCCAGGAGAACCAAGACCAAAAGAAGAATCATCAAATGTCAAGGTTTTGCTCTCTGTTTTCTTCGATTACCATTGCGTAGTGCAACGGGAGTTTCTGTCGCATGATCGTGTGATCAATAAGGAGTATCATCTTGAATTCATGTCAATTCATAACTTTTGCATCACGATAAGGCACCTGCTCAGTTTTCATTGCTTGTTCATATGTTTTTGGCCAAAAACAAAACCGTTATCATTCTTCAGTCACAGTATTCACCACACTTGCTCCCCTGCGACATTTCCCTGTACCCAAGATTGGAGAGACCCTTGGTCGGACTGCGTTTTGCGATGATTGAGCAGATAAAAACTGAATCGCTGAGATAGCTCAATGACATACCAAAAAGTGCATATCAGAGCTGCTTCGAAGATTGGAGAAAACGCTGTCACAAGTATTAGTATATCTGAGGGGGACTATTTTGGTGGAGACAAAATAGACATTGATAAATGAATACATATTTTTTGAGAAAAATGAAAAATCACCTAATTTTTTTAACAGACAGCGTACATATTTTTGAAACATTTCAACTGTTGGAGATACTTTCATTAAAAAGAAGAAGAAGGAGCAGCTGAATCATGTTTTTTATTGGAATCAGTTCAATGAAATTTCGTACATCTCACACTCACCTGAATAGTTTATGCAATATATTCTCACTCACATTGTGTATAATTGGTTCAATTATCAGCAATGAAAAAAATTTTCATATATAACTGATTTTTTTCAATCTCAATTATCTGTTTTTAATGAGTAGCAAATCCAATCGCAAATCATGAATTCATCAGACTTACGTCATATCGGCAAGGTTGATATATCGATAATAGTCGTAAATATATTAGAAAAACTGTCAATTTACTTATCATTACCTACATGACATTATTCTCAGAATATGACAGGAAGGACATTTTTCATTCAAATAGCCAAAATATCATCAGTCTAAGTTCCGAATCAGAAACGACTTCCACCCATATTTTAATGGACGGAAATAAACGATAATTGAAAATTGAAAATGACTCCGTTTTCGAATATTACAATCATTTGGTTGATGAACCAATTTTATACATGTCAAGAGTATGAAGCCTATATAATATACTGAGTTTGTTTTGGCGATTTTCCTCAGCCTAACAATTTTGTTAGCGTGTATAAACAAGTGAGCCAAGTAATTCACACCCATATGTTCAATAAATAAATCTTACAATAAAATAACCAGGGTCCCGCGTATCCTATTATGGTACTAAACGTGGGTACCATAATA
>WOGR01007071.1:0-12627 GCA_015342045.1 Leptinotarsa lineolata
CTCTACTCGGAATATGTACTGTATAAGGCAGTTCGTAGTTCAGTGTCACTGTTTTACGAGTTTTAAAGCCGTAGCTTTTTGGAATTTCTTCCTGACGTTTCGCTGGCGCGAGTGGCTAGCTTCTTCAGAGCTTTTACCATCATGGCTTGCTATCCAATGACTAACTTTCAGGTTTCGTAAAGCTTATTCATGCCTTGTCAGGTAATCAGTTGTATTGGTACCTTTATTTGTACCTGTACTTGTACCTGGAACATTAACAATCTTGCTACCTGTTCGTTATTCTCGAATTCCTTAAAATGGGGTTCCATATTCGATTGAGGTTCACCGCTTCTTCTTTTCTATTGAAATTATCCGTGTGTTTGTGGTTCTCTATTGCCTCCCGTACCAGTCGGATATAGTATCCCTGGTTGGGGGCAATTAGTTCTGTGTTTTCAAACAAAATTATGTGGTCTCCTTCACTGAGTGCGTGTTCTGTCATAGCTGACTTGTCCGCTTGGTCTAGTCTGCAATTCTTTTAATGCTCTTTCAGTCTTGTTCCCATGGATCGTTTGGTGGTTCCGGTATATACCTTCCCACAAGTGCACGGTATACGGTAGACCCCTGCTGCTGATAATGGGTCTCTTTTGTCTTTAGCCGACTTGAGGCTTTGTTGTATCTTCCTAGTGGGTTTGAAAACTGTTTCGATGTCGTAGTTGACAGTTAACTATATTCAACTGCAGTTGGATTCTGGTCTGGCCTCATTATAGTTTTATAGTTATATACAAATGAATAAAAAAGCGTATGCACCATCCTTGTTCTGGATTTATTCTACACCAGAGGTTTCAGTTCTGCCTTTCATGTCATGTACATTGTTCTCCATGAAATCATTTCATTGTAGAACCCTGATGGTGGATTTGATAAATCCCGCAACGTTGGTATAAACTTGACTGCCCGTCTACGAACGTTTTTGATCCCTTTTTCAACAAGAAAATCATTTGATGCTATCTACGATCACCAAACCTCCCGCATATAATTTGCTTTTCCTTTAGGATGCGGCAAAAAGCGATCCAACCTGCCAGCTCTGACGGACAATGGAGAAGAGATGGACGAATCCATAAACAGCCTGCTAGAGTTGAGCGCGGAACCTGCAGTGGAGGACCTCTCGCGGCAAATCATGTCGGAAGCGAAAATCTGGGAGGCCATTCAAGAAGCAAACGTCGAACTGAATCGGCGTAGACAGAACCCCAGCCTACTAGATGGCGAGCAGAACGACGCTCCCGTTCCCGCCAAGAGCGCCACGGCGAGTTGTGCCCTGCCGCCGTGTTATATCTAAATATCGATTTTTCGTTGCTCATTCAAGGGATTTTGGAACAAGAAAGCCGTGTTCCGGCGTATTTTTCACGTACGCGTCGAGAAATACAGGATAATCTTTCATAATCGTGGCTTGCTATGAACTTTTTTAGTTAAATTATACACCCAGTGACAAATATATTTATTATTTTTAAATTTTGTTTGTTTCTCATCTTCTGCTTGGGTTTTTAACACAAGTTCAACAAATTATGTGATGTTTTCCATTCAGTATTGTGAAGTTAGATACCTCAATGATTTCATCATCAAAATTAATACTTCACTTTGTGAAAATCAATTACACTATTCATGATTATAATTACAGAGTTTCCCAATCTAGACTTCATTTTCAGAATGCTCTTCACTACATAGTAGCATTTTTAGTTGGACTGGTACCCCACCCTATTTTACAATGCTTTCCTTAACGAAATGTATACAGTGCATTCCATTTAAAACGAGCCACCCAGAATAACTTCTGGTACAATGATTTTCAGAAAAAATAGTATACTGTGGGACACATTTTGACATATTCAGATTTGATGTTACTTCCCCTATCGCACCCCCAGAGTATGTCACCATTTTTTAAATGATTTATAACGTCAAGTTCATACCCAACAACCTCAGGGTAGGAATTTTAGGTGACCATATCATAGGGACCTTTTTTTATCGATGATGATTTGACTAGTGATAAATATTTGGATATGTTGGAGAATTGAATAACACTGTACATCAATAGGGCAATTGAGGAGGATATCATACAGCTCCAGTGCGACAATTTTTGGATGATCATTTTCCTGGTCGCTGGATTGGCAGAGGAGGTCCTACAGAATGGCCGCCAAGGTCTCCGGATCTCACTCCTATAGATTTTTCTCTATGGAGAACATTTTGTATACAAATTTTTTTCTTCTCATTGTCCAATGATCAGATTTTGATTGAAGAATTAATAAATGTGAATATGTCAAATGTGTCCCCCTGTATACTATTGTTGACGTATTTTTTTATTTTTCCTGAGAATCATTGTACCAAAAGTTGTTCAGGGTGGCTTGTTTTAAATGGAATGCACTGTATATTGTTTTATACTATTATCATCGCGCATATATTGATATACTTATTATTTTATACTACGATTATTTTAAGTTAACTAGTGAAATAGGTTTTTTTATCGTTTACCCTTACTTTATACCATTTCTTTTCGTGAAATTGTATGCATCAGTTATTATTATTATTATTATTATATTATTATATTATATTATATTATTAATTTTAAGTTATTATTATTAATTTGGACAAAAAATATCGATAATTTGTTTTGATTGCATTGTAAAGTAGTGTAAAGTACCGATCCAACTGGAGATGCTACAAGTATAAAAAAAATGGATATTTAAAAAATCTTTCTTTTGTTAATATCAACATTGCCCTACTACAAGTATTATACTTTGTAAGACGCTTTTGAGACGTTTCTAGGTTGATTCATTTTAGTATTCAATTAGTTGAAAATTGCAAATATTTCAGAAATCTTAAAGGGACATGCACACGAGTCTTGAATTATTTTGAAAAAAATAACCTTCTAGTCTTTTAAAAAAGTAAAATATGGAAATGAATATAGAAGAATGAAATCCATTGAAAAAGGAAAATACTATAATAAAAATGAAAGGAAAAATAAATTACGGTCTATTTGAGCGTTTCACGTTATGAAACGCCATATCGTAAAACGCTCTTGTTCAAAAGATTTAACAGAATAAATCACAAGAGTTAAATAAAAAAACAAACGAAAATGAAATATGTACTATTTTTGTTTTTAAATTTTACTTTTTCTTGTCTGTTTCTAATATTTCACCTTGTTAAAATGTCAGGAATAATAATAAATGTTCACCAAGATATTCAGGGTGAAGTGGGGTAATTGCGTGCCTGTTTTTACGAAATTCAACTTCTTCAGCCTTTGGTGGAGAGGGGGTTATCCAGAATTTCATTTTTTTCATTTCATTTTTTAGCGGCGTTTCTCTAGATTACAAATCACCCAAAGAATTATATGGTTGTATTGCTATTATATGGTTGTATTGCTATTTTTTTAAAACCACTTCCGAAGTACACAATTGCCCCACAAGTTGGGGCAAATGTTTACGCCGCATGGAAATCCTATACAATTCAGTTGTTTTGCTGTTGGGGCAAATGTGTACAAAAGAGCAGTTAAGGACAAAAAATTCTGTATATGATTTTTTTATTTCCGAATTTCCCAGTGGAAGCTATGCACTTGAAAACAAAGTACAAAACATAGGAGTAAAAGGTAAAAAACGTCTTCGATTGCAAAATTGAAAAGAACATGTCAAAATTTGTATCTTGGAAGGTAAAAAAAAGGAATTATAGTGGCAAGTCCTGGCCAAAATGAGAAAAGAAAATTTGAGTGATACCTCCAGCAACTCTGCTAACCCATGTTGTAGGAGGAAAATTCAACTGGGAATATCAAAATACCTCTTCTTCCCACAGATGGCTCTGGAAGCTTGGTGACAATAGCATTGCCATCACGTGTTAACTAAATTTTCGGGCACCCTGTACATATAATAATACTGATAATTATAGTACGTCAACTGAATGCTGGGTTGTCCTTACATTAAAAAAAACTTCAGTGGAAGTAAAAGCATGCGAAACTATAAAAACAATAAGAACAAAAAATATTATTAAAAATCTCAATGAGAGTTTGGTATTATGGTAATTATGAGACGATGCATTAGTTACAAAAGTGGACAGATTTTTCTCAAAAAATTGACACTATTGAACAAATTTATTGGGGAAGACGATAGTACTTTCATTCTTATCAATTATTTAAATGAACAATTCGTTAAGGCCAGACTCAACTTACCTACACAGTAGGTTCTGAACTGACACCTATCAGAAAACAACTACTCCCCTGGCTAATACCACGAAGGACGTTGGATTTTATCTGACAGATGTCAGTGCAGGATTCTTCACAGAAGTGATTCCTGCCTATGCTGTTGGCGATACAACTTCCGGAATCGATATTTTATTGTTGAAACACACTTGCAGATCGATTTTGGGCTGGTTGGTAATTCCTGCCTATGCTGTTGGCGATACAACTTCCGGAATCGATTTTTAATTATTGGAACACACTTGCAGACCGATTTCGGGCTGGTTGGCCACTCGTCAGTGCAAGGTAGTGTCTATCATCAACATAAAGTCTATCATTTCCGATAATTAAAAATCGTATATCTTTCAGAGTATCATTCCTCGAACTAGGCAGAAGCGAACGTCCAACAACATCGCTCAATCTGCCACTCGATGTACTAACCAACTGCATATCCACATGGCCCAAGACCTGGTATAAGGACTTATGAGAATGAAAGGTTTTGCCCTCATACGAGGTCTTGGACCATTAGGATATGCAGTTGGTTAGTACATCGACAGGCAGATGGGGCGATGTTGTTGGACGTTCGCTTCTGAATAGTTCGAGGAATGATACTATGAAAGGAATTCGATTTTTATGACGATAGACACTACCTTGCACTGACGAGTGGCCAACCAGTCCGAAAGCGGTCTGCAAGTTGAGACTGGCCTGAAGAAATTGTTCATTTAGATAATTTGATCAAGGGGCCAGTCTTCACGTATGCCCAAGTACTCTAAGAATGAAACATTCTTATAAATACCGGTTCACAGCTACTTCTAGATTCCGTTTCAAAACGCAATGTTACAACGCATTCTACCGCTATAAATATTCCATTCAAATATTTGCCACAACCCCAAGAAATTGTCTTAAGCGAAGTATGAGAATTAGCCTTAGCATAATAGATTACCAATAGATCTTGTTGATCAATACGGTTTCACTTCTTATTGCTGTTGTGGAATTTCATCGATATCATTGAGGTATTCAAAATTAAACGATTACGTTCACACCAACTTGTGAATTGATCGATAGTTATACTTGTTATTTTGAATAGCAGTCTGTTACAGATGCTAAAGGTTAAAAAAGTCGCAATGAAAGCTTTTACTCAACTACTGATAATACGAAACGAGAAACACAGCAGTGCTGCCAACTAACATCATGGATATTGCATAAATATAGATGTCGCCACAAATATTGTAAGAGAACTATTGGAATCTCCAACAATATTAACACTCGTTCTCTCTCAATCACTCACTGGCAATCACTCGCATATTCAGATAGATCATTCACAAAGATTACAAACAATAGAGAACCAAGAATAGAGTCTAGACGAATCTTCAACATAACCTCGCTTTCGTTAGATACTGAATTAACCTGCTTTACAATTATGCTACAACCACTCGAGTATGATTCAAATCACACTAGCATGTTGTTTGGCAAACTCAGCATATAATAATAAATCGGTTGTATTCACATCTGTTACAGATTTTGAAAAAATGTACATAATCTTTCTTAGGAATATTGAGATAACCTCATTTCAATAAACGTTTAATACCCAGCCAAACTAAACAGTAACAAATATTTGAACAACATTCACTTCAGCAAGTAACAGGACTCAAAATATTCGTATGGAAAACACCATTTGGTCGAAAATCCATGTCAATGAGAATCATGTGTCTGATCGTCACCGAAATCGTTAGTCATATCCCTTGCATCGGCTTCTATCGATCTGTCAACCATGTTTCTCTGCTGGAAATATGGATATCTCGATTTGGCCAGCCACAGCTCCAGTCTCAGACTTGGATCCATGGGTATGGGAAGTGTATCAGCTATGGAGCTTCTTTTTTTTAGGTAATTGAAGCAGCAAGTCCTAAAGTGTCTAGTGCCGCAAGCGGATTGACATTCTGAGCCGCAGGAGTTGCAGGATTGGGCTTCGCTCCAAACAACACCTGAAAAAGTAGTTTTTTTAGTTATACGGATAGTGAAGTATTTAAAAGAATGAATTGACTGAACTGAATAAATTGCGTCGATCAAACCGAAGAAAATAAAAATCTCTGATAACTGAAAATTTTTTAAGATATTCATTACGACTCGATAATAACGGTTCATAGAAAAAGAGTTTTGGCTTTGTGATCTTCTATCGATGACCAAAAAATGTGGTGAATTAAGAAATAAAATAACTAATAAACTGTAATTCAATGTACAGAGTGGACCAAATTGGGCACTTTTACAGGGAAACTACTATTTTCAAACTAGAGAGATAAAAACTGATGGATGTGTCTGAGAATAAAGTTTCATGATGAACTTACTGATGAAAGCCGCATATCGATATCTATCATTGTTTCTGTGCTACAGCATGTTTTTCGAAAATGTGCATCTTCGAAAAGTTGCTGTAACTTTTTTCCTGTCAAAAATTTCTTGTTTCTATGCAAACATTTCCGAAGCACTTTTTCACGTAGAATTCAATGATGTAAGAAACTTATTTTTCAAATGAGATATCAATAGTTATTGATGGAAAACGATTTTTTCAATGAGACACCCTGTAAGTTCCTGCATATTTCAATAGAGCTTGAAATTATCTTTCAAAAATGTTGATGTTTTGATAGTCATCTTGGAAATACAGAGCTTTCAGGTTTTTTCATGTAGACTTTGAAATGCACACTTTAATCAACGGATCAACACAAATACATTGTTCAGTAGTAGCTATCAAATGTTGATAAAGCTTTTGCACAGCAGTAATTGAAACGCATAGTTTCAACGAAACTCCATAACAGTTCATACTATATTCACTACTAACAAATAAAACTTCAACTTAAATGATAATAAAGATACAATGTGCAGAATGAAATATAACGGTGTTACATTAAGTGAAAACCAATTATTATAAATACACATATCATGTACAGTCACTTTTATAAAAGTATTCCACTGAATAAATAGTCCGATCAATTAAAAACTCTTTGACATTCATTCTGAACTTTTTGATATCGGAGAAATATTTAAGAGTAGCAGGTAGATAATTGAAAAGTCTTGCTCCGACCAAAAAGAGAAACTTTTCATAGGTTGAAGTCTTATATTGTTCAATTTTAATTAAATTTCCTGATCTTGTGGGATATCGAGAATCGAGACTTGAAGTCATTTATATTTTTCCACGTATAGACCAAACAACCATAGATATAAATTGCTAGGAAAGTCAAAATTCTATTTTGTTCAAGTGAGGGCCTACATGATTCGGTTCTATCTAGATTGAAAACTGGGCTCTGTATTTCAAAGATGACTCTATCAAAACATTGGAAGAGTAGTTTTGAGCTCTATTGGAATATGCAGGAATATACAGGGTGTCCCATTAAAAAATCTGTCCTGACATTATTATATCCGGTTCAGGGATATTCATCTTTTTGGATGCCTAGGTTTTCGTGGCATTGAATTGAACCTGGTTACTTTCACCCCAATTCGAAATTACTTCTAGATCCTCATTAAGATATGCAACCTCCTGCTGCCGGAGAAGATGTGCATCCGCAACCGATTTCCTGGTATCCAAATGGAATGACGAAACAAGTGTGCTGTCGTGAGCAAAGAAATATATTGGATCCTTCGTTTTTTTCAATAAGTCGTTGATGTACAATAAAAAGAGGGCTGGAGACAATATGGATCCATCGACGGCTACTTGTGAATACTAACAATCGAAACATCGTGAGGTAACTTTCATTTCATTTTATTTGTTCATTTTTCATTTTTTTGATTATTTTTATTTTATTGTAATTTCTTTCAGGGTTTTTTGCTTGATATAATTATTATTTTCAGCCGTCCTTTTTAAATTTTAAATTTTTTATTTGTTTTTCCAGATATATAAAATCATATCATATTAGACAATGGAAGTCCGAACTAATGAAATTCAATAACTTTTAATGCTAAATTTTTGATACTTTGTATTACCTCATTGCAATTTTAGTGGAGATCTATATTTTTTTAAATAAAATACAGCTCATGTTACTCGCTGATAATTTAACTTTTTTATAGGTGAAAGAAGTTGAAAAACAGTTAAGTAGCTTTTGAGTGTATCTTTTATAAACAATTATAGGACTTTTACTATGACTATAACTATAAGCTTGTTAGTCCAATAAATTTATATATGTATATTACATCGTTCAAGAAGTCCCGAGACTAACCCAGAGATGGTGCTAGTAGTACCAAACTGGCCACGTTGCCATAGAGTGCGAACCTTCACATGAAACGTGTAAAAAGTTCACGTCGATCGGACCACAAACAGCAGAGTTGTCACTTTGTCATTTGTAATTTGTTTGAAAAATGGAAAAATGGAAAAAAGCGAGTTTCGCATGTTGATAAATCATTGTTTTTCAATGGAAAAATGGAAAAAAGCGAGTTTCGCGTGTTGATAAATCATTGTTTTTCAATGGGTAAAAACACCGTAGAAGCCCAGCAATGGCTTGAGAAACGTTACCCGGACTCCTCACGTTTAAACGTGGTCGTACGGACACAAACGATGCGTTGTGTCCGTACGAAATGAAAAATCGCAAAGTGAAGGTCCGTGATATTGCAGAAACGACACAGATATCATATGGAAGCGTATTTACAATCCTTCATGAAGAATTGAGAATGAAAAAGGTTTTTTCCAAGTGGGTGCCGCTATTTACTCGCAATAAAAAGGATTTCCTGCGTCGATACGTAACCATGGATGAAACATGGATACATAATTTCACTCCGGAGTGGAATCGGCAATCATCTGAGTGGCGCCTGGCTAGCACCCAAAGCGTCCAAAAACGCAACAGTCTGCTGGCAAAGTCATGGCATCTATTTTTTGGGATACACATGGCGTGATTTTCATTAACTACCTGGACAAAGGTAAATCGATCAACAGTGATTATTATATTGACTTGTTGGTACGTTTGAAGGAGATCTCATCAAAAAGACCGCACATGAAGAAGAAAAAAATTCTTTTTCACCAAGAGAATGCACCATGCCACAAGTGCATGAAAACAGTGGCAAAATTCAACGAGTTGGGCTTTGATTTGCTTCCCCACCCCCCGTATTCCCCAGATTTAGCCCCCAGCGACTAGTGGCTCTTTGCTGATCTCAAAAAAATGCTCCAGGGAAAAAAATTTGGCTCGAATGTGAGGTCATTGCCGAAACTGAAGCCTATTTTGAAGCAAAGGATAAATCCTTATAAACTCATGGTATAGAAATGTTGGAAAGGCGTTGGAAAGATTGTATCACTCTAAAAGGAGATTATATTAATGAATAAAAATGATTTTTGAAAAAAAATTTGTTTTTGTTCTTAGTCCCGGGACTTATTGAACGAAGTGTTTATATTATATGTGATGGAAACTTGAGAAATAGTATAAGGAAGAAATTACTCAATAGATATTGGACCTCCTAAGCGAGTGTGCTGAGTAAATATATTCGTTTTTTAAATGCGTTTTGCATTTAATCAGTTTTACATTGATAAAACAATTGAATGCAACTGTTGCATTGTGACCTATGTCATGACCGCATCAACATGTAACCAGCATTGAAGCTTCTCGAACGTGCAGGAAAGTGTGAGGAAGTTCTGAGGAATAGACCAGAATATTTGTTCCGGAGGCACATCAGTTCGAAAACTCGTTCTAACATCAAGAGAAGCCACAAGGTTAGAAACAAGTGTTTTCGAAGGAGGTATTGAGCTGTATTAAATAAAGTTGTTGAATATAAACTGTATATGAAATAACGAAATGAAAATTTTTTAAAAAAGAAACAAATACTGAGATGGGAATATCTTACGCTATGAACAAGTTGTTCGAAATGTTGTCCAGATGACCACGGTACTTTAACCAAGGTCCGGCAGCAGAAATATGATCTGTGGTACATTTTCCTTTTACTTTGATAAGAATAGACATATCTTCCAAGTCTTTTCCGTCCCATTTGTCAAAAGGCTTCAATAATTGGACACGTTGTGAATTTGGATCTACATCAACAGTCAAGTTTGAACCATCTTCAACGGGTGCAACGTACGTGTCCTGGCCAGGGTCAAACCCTTTGTTGGGGAGTTCATCCCCGTATGGAGGACTCAGCTTGAACTTCTTACCGTCCGCTCCTGTGGAAAAAGGCATACATTCAACTTTTGTTGGAATTGCTTGATGAAAACTCACCTTCGATTTCGTCCGTTAGAGGATTGAAGTCCAGTCTTCCAGCAATACTTAGGGCGGTTACAAGTTCTGGAGAGGTAACGAAAGCATGAGTGGCCGGGTTGGCATCATTACGTCCAGTGAAGTTACGATTGTATGATGTAACAATAGTGTTTTTCTCTCCTTTCTTAACGTCTCTTCTGTCCCATTGACCAATGCAAGGCCCGCAAGCATTGGCTAATATCTATCAAAAAAATAAAATAAACAGCAGTGTAATGGAGATAATTCCCAGATAGAAGAGAAAGACAAAAAACAATAGATCATGAATTCAGTTTTCATTGTATGAGGAGTATTGACAACCACATTATAGGACCAATATGTTTGGAAAAGATATTAACCCGACCTGTATCTGAATAAGCTGCAAAATTTGATTGAGAAAATAACCCAAACAATCCAAAATGCATTTTCAATTGATGTTCCATTTCACCCAGATGATGCTCCTATTCATTGAGATGGGCTGTTTCGAGAGTGGATTACAATTATGGAAACCGGCAGCAGTCTTGCAGTCCCTCAGAATGACCTTCTATATCACCAGATATGTACTCATTACAACTTAAATGAGGTGCTAAGCAGTGGAACCAGTTGGATAATGTTGACGTTTTGAACTTGATTGATTCAACAGTGATAGGTAAAAAAGTAGTCGGGGACACATTTTTTGTCTACATCACCACACTACAATCAGAATTTAAATTTCCAGTCATTTGTATATAACCATACTTTCGGAATACCAGTTGGAAATACTTTTTAGATATCAAAATATTCTTTCGACTGTTTGTCAAAGTTACATCGGAGCGAAATGCTTTCTTCCCTTGAATCTTACTGATTAAAAAAATTTGTTTGAAATCTGTTTTTCCATTGGTCAGCTGTCGCCCCCATACGAACGACAACTCTCAGAAGTTGAGAAACTTGTGCGAGCTAAGGACTAACGAGGTCTTACCTTCTAACGTGCGATTCCTAACACGGTTGCAGAATCATCCCAGCTTCAACTAGATAAATTCTCTCGAGAAAAATATCTGGTCGAAGTTGAGATCGTGAGTGATTGAAGCCACTACATTTTTATTTATACTTTCTACTCTTAATCCTTAAAAAAGCTTTCGTTTGGCATACCTGAGTTCTTGATGCTCGTGATTGGTTTATATTGTTTAGGTAAATCGGCAAGCAGCACAGTTCCGATTCACTCATTATTTAGTGCCATTCTTAAATAATAACTTTATTCATATATTCTTCAAAAGAATCGTCCTCACCCAGTAGTGTTGTTGGGTAATAAGTGGACTGTAGATTGTGTGGTTTTTAGAGAAACGTATAATTAACTTTTGTACAATATTTTGGACAAATACGTCTAATAGACAAATAGGGTTTTTTATAACTGTCTTTAGTCTTTCATGCGACACAACACTGATCTTCCCTCGTTTTACGCACTGGTGTAAACGACCCTTGAAGTGCAGGGTTGCATGGCAGGTATAAAGTGCCCTAGGCGTACGGCCACCGAGTTTTCAGGCGTTTTTCAGTGTTGTGATCAATTTTCTCAATAATTCCATCAGTAATCATTTCGATAATCCCACGAAAGCTTTCACCATATTATCCCACACTTCCTTCATAGAAAAAATTGATAGATTCAACCAGCAATTTTGTTTTCACATTTAACTTCATTTTTCATTTCTGTACTGAGATCTCTTAAGAGTCATGTGGCAACATGGTTATTTGTGTTCGAGATATGAATGGGCTGCAAATCTTTAACGGGTGATTTTTAAAGAGGTATAGGATTTGATTTTCAAAAAAAACAAAAATTTTAAAAAATTGCTGATATCTCTATTGGAATCGATAAAACGATCAATATAATTTAATGTTTGGAGATGATAATGCAAATGTTGTCCGCGGCTCCGCTTTAAATGGCCCATGCGCAAGGTCCAATTTCGGCAATCTCTAAAATATCGACCGGTATTTCACGTATACATGCTTCAATATTGGCTTCCAGAGCGTCAGTCGTTGCTGGTTTATCCCTGTAGACATGAGCCTTAACATAACCCCACAAGAAATAATCCAAAGGCGTTAAATCACACGATCTAGGCGGCCAATTTACGGGCCCCAAACGTATTCACTGAAGGCGGTTCTTAATTGGGCCATTGTTTCGCGTGCCGTTTGACATGTGGCGCCGTCTTGTTGAAACCACGTCAGGCATGTCGAATTCTTCTATTTTGGGCAGCAAAAAGTCGTCAATCATCA
>WOGR01007072.1:0-12627 GCA_015342045.1 Leptinotarsa lineolata
TTCATAAGCATAAGAATTGCGGGTGCAATCTGTTAAATGATCAAATCGATATAGTTTACTGACCAATTTTCAAATTGGCGTACCCACATTGTCGCAGGTAAACAAAATTCAGGTAAGTTAAGTACCTCGGTTATTACCTATAGAGGTGTTATATAAGGGGTAATGTAATCAATCATTTGTAGTTTAATGTATAAGTTTGAAAATGTCCCTATAGGAGGAAACTGCAGTAACTTTAGTCACAAATAAAAGTGGTAAAAACATTTTTCATTTTTCATTATAAAGCATTTTTAGTACCTACTGTTCTATAAAAAACTGCGGCATTACTTTACTCCAAGGGGCAAGAGGTGATATGTCGTTAGATAGGTCTTTTGATTCTTTATCCAAAACTGTTTAATTTTTGGAAATCGAATCAGAAAATAGTAGTTTTATATTGATTTTAAGAATCTGCAAGAATCTTCACCTCAATTTATCCTAGTGAATGTTTTAAATATTTACCAGTTCCTTCTAGACAATAATGAAGTATGTTTGCAAATTCATTTCCTAAATTTTGAATTTTTCCCCGGATAAATTTGCTGCAGAAACCTCTCATTCTATCCACGAGTTCAGGAATGGGCCGCGGAACATACAGTTTAGCATAGAAATGAGTGCTTCCACGGCTGGCGTCAATGTTTTGGTGGGTTTCCAGGTCTTGCCGTGCTTTTCTTTGGTTAAAATCCCCAAACGTTTCAACTGCAACTGCAGCAGTAATCTTCAGTGGCGTGGTCGAAGTACTCTTCTTGACGTTGAAGTTAAACGTTTGAGTTCTTGAGTTTCCATTGATACGCCAAGAAGAGTACTTCGACCAGACCACGGAAGGTGACTGCCGCAGTAGCAGTCGAAACGTTTGGGGATTATAACCAAAGAAGACCACAGCAGAACCTGGAAACCAACCAAAACATACAGTTTGGATTTCTCGTATGTCCTCATGAAAATCTAAAGGCGATCTAGCAGACCGTTTTAGGGACAATGTTTATTTATTTAACGGCTTCTAAAATTGACAAACCCAACTGATGTTACGTTTATTCACCATTACAGGCTAATTCGAGGGCAACTAGATTTCAATTACCCAACCGCAGTCCATTCCAAAACTCATGGATAGGATAAGAGCAGCTTACGAAATTACAGCAGGAACATTTCGTAATGTCTGAAAACGAACAGACTTCATTAACGCCAGAAAGTGAATGAGTGAACATTTTTTGGGATAAAATGAACTGAGTTTCGACTTGACATCGGATATTCCCTTAAAAACTCGAAACTTTAAAGTTCTAATTTAAATTAGAAAATATGCAATTCAACTTCCACCGTGATGAGGTTTCGATGGGCATGCAGTTATGCATAATAGCACATATCTCATTGATAACGGTTTATACGGAGTGGCTATTATTCCATCTCGTTAAAATGAACATAAGGAATAAATCTTTATACACCTATGAAAGTCAGTCGAAAGTTTTTTCTGAGACCAGCTATTAATCACTCGTGTCAATATATAGTTTTAAATTCTCTGGTATCTTATTTTTTGAGACTTTCGTGACAACCTCGTACAAATACCTAACAGGTTGAAATATCGATAGATACTAGACTGATATATGAGACTGAATATGTGAGACATGTTTCTTGTAGCTAGCTATTACAGTCCGCTAACTTGACCAACATATGCTTTTTATCGCACCCTCATACTTTATTTCATGAATCCCCTTTTCCGACGTCTCGTCTTTCAGGTTGCTCAACACTCGTTGAAGTATATGAGCAGTTTTGATAGCTTTTCGTGAAACGAAAATATATAGAGACGAATTTTACAGAAAATCAATATATAAGCTAGACGAAACAAAACAATGGGATATTTTTTAGAGAATTGTTCGGTTTCACTGAAGCAAAATTTGTTAGAAAATTGTAATCTTCAAATAAAATGAACTCAACCTGAGTTTATTTCTCATAATGAGCCCAGAAAACGGATAATGAGTCAAAGAAAATTGTCAACTTTGCAGAAAATCTTCAGAATCAGTTTTTTGATAATGAAGAACTCGATCTCCTACACAATGGTTGAAAAAGGTTTCAAAGAAAGTCTGGGAAGCTGCCATGGTTTGAGTTAAGAGTGAAATTTAGCGCTTGTCATAGCGACATTGAAAGGTTTTGTTCGTGAAGCTTGCAAAAAACAATCTGTGTTATTGATGACTTGTTTATTTTGTGAAAATTCATGATCACTTTAATAAGGTAAATTCCACTACGTAGCGGAAATTAGACAAGAAAGTGTTTTCATTCACCTTATTAAAGTTGCAATAAATAAATTGCTACTGACATGAAGAAATAAATTGATAACAACCCCTCAATGAAAGAAGATGAACATTATCAAGAGACTGAAGGAAAAATATTTTTTATTTGAAAGCAGATGAAAGTATTGAGGTTGTGATCCTGGACAAATCGGGTTATTATGGTAGATAATCTGATTTAGAACGATCCGTATACTGAAATAGAAAAAAATCTACTGCCTAAGATGATTTCAGAAGTGAAAATTCCACTAAAATCCCGATTACATCGGTTTTGCATAGATTTCAAGAGTATCTAATCGTACAGTACCAAAAATATACGGTCTGCCAGGAAAACATAAGCAAATAAGTGCGACCAATTATACAGTGTGTAGAAGCCAAATGGAATAACTTCATTATTTCGGTTAATGTACATATTAAAAAAAAATTCCAAAACACGTCAAATTTATATTCTAATGTGACATTCTTCAACGTAAAAATGCCACCCCTTCTCTATTCAAAAATGTTATCGTCTTCAAGTTTATTGCAACAATTAAGATAAAATAAATTAAAATCATATGGTTACCGGAGTTCGATGAAATACACTCAAAAACTAAAATGTAATGCAAAACTTAATGAAATGTAGAATACAAAAAAGAACTATGTTAACGAAGTAGATATTCAAAATGTTCACCGCGAACGTCTTGGCAACAATCTAATCTCAAATAAAACTGTCTTCTAACATTATTTAACATATCAGGTGTGATCGACCTAATCGCAAGCGTTATTCGTTCTTTTAAGTCATTCAAATCTGAAGGTTTAGTTTTGTACACATTGCACTTCACATATCCCCCCCCCAAAAGCTAATGATGAAAGATCAGGTTGTTGTATCGAGGTATTGCCGGACATTAATTTGGTAAAGTAGTGGTACTCCATCCTGCTGAAACCATATCGTTTTCACTGGAACTTGAGGGTTTCCTGGATCAGAATATAAATTTGCTAATTTTGGAATTACATTATTTTGAAGTAGTGCCAAATAATAATCACCATTCAAGTTGCTCTCAATGAAAAAGGGACCAATGATATGGTTTCCTACAATTCCTGTCCAAACATTAACCTTTTGAGGGTATTGCGTGTGGTCTTCTCTCATCCGGTGAGGATTTTATGTTGACCAGTAGCGGCAATTTTGCCGGTTAGCATGACCGTTAAGAGAAAGAGAAAAACATATAGTCTTCTAATTGGATGATACTGTTATCCAACATGTCTATCATTTGCTCACAAAAATAAATTCTTCTATCAAAATCGTCTTCCATGAGCTCCTGAGTAGATATCATTTTACAGGGATGCATTTTATTTTTTTAATGTTTACTATCGATGTATGGCTAACATTGAATGTAGTGGATGCCTGTCTACTCGATGTAGGTGGGTTTTCCTCAAAATCTAGTATCACATCTAATTTGTGTTCATCACTCATATTGGCAGCTGCTTCTTCTATCTGCCCAACATGACCAAACTCGCGAAGCTGCTTCTCTATTTTGCTTATTGTTTCTTGAGATATGGGCGGTAAATTAGAAAATTTCCTATGAAAGAGGTGAGCTCTTTCCTGTTGTGTTCCAGTTTTATCTCCGTAACCAATCATTTGTAAAACTGTTATTTTATGCATTTTCGTTCATCTAACTATTTTTCAGACTTGAAGTTTGAAGTTTTGTATTTTATTTTAAAATTTGAGTTTAATTGTATCGTCCATTGTGCTTGATAGCATTCCACCTGCTTATATTCCTCATGCGATTTTCAGTCCCAAAAAATATGTAACAGAAAATGCAGGTTATCTGATTCACAATTTCTTGGCAGTTTTAGATTTTTCACTCTCAATATTAACCTTTTTCAGGAAAGATCTAGAGAAGAAAGAAAATAAAATTCATTTTACATTTAAGATAGGCCTATTCGTACAGTGAGGAAAGCAAATGGAAAACTCCTGAAACAGGACAATTTTTATGTATGAAAATACACTTTCTCAATAAAATTATTCAACTTCCCCTTCAACTCCTTAGGGGTAATAGCTACCCTTGCAAAAATTGTAATTGCATGTGATGCCGCGTTCAAATGGGTTTCTGATTCACTATTCAGCAATACAGCACTTATTGATCTTCAGATTCTGACACTCAAGAAAAAAGTTATTTTATTTCATACAAACAGCCCTCGAGTCAAATGTCTGTCATAATTGACTATATATTTAAATTCTTATATTGCCAAAAAAGTAACGATACTATGTTATATAAATCACAACACAAAAAACAAAAAGAAATTCAGAAAAAATATACATCATTTTTTATTAGAGAATAGTATTTACAATCTGTTCCGCGAGATTTATGATAAATGTTCGAATCATTCGTATAACTGTATGTAGTTTTACTTTAGGTATTAGATTAAATGTGATGACTATTCGTATGCAAATTTAAATTTGTCGAAAAATAAAATAAATAATACTACTACTACATCGGTAATATTCGGATGAACTAACACAATACAAGGAATTCATGTGAAGAGCCTCATTTGATAACCTTCATTACCTGAGGTGTTGATGAAATAGGTCTTTCTTAGATGTGAAATTCAGTTTTTATAATTTCCTGATGATGCTAAGTTAGCGAAACGCGCGTCGAGAGACAGTGTTTTTATTTCGGTATGGAAAAAAAGTTTTCTTTAGGTTCAATTCATTCCAATTCTTCTCATCTTACTAAGATCATCAGCTTGGTTAACAAAACTACGTCATATGAAATAACTGGTAATCATTTATACGGTTGGAACGTTGTTTTATTATCAATTTGAAAGTTACATCATGAATGATACAGTTAGATGCTATTTTCATCTTAGTACCATTCACTTCGGAATAATTACCAATAATTGCAAGAACTATATTCTTAGCCGTTGTATACTCGTACGTGTTCCTATTGAGATCACATTCCAAAAACCCAAAATCATTTCAGGAAATTAGCAGTCACTGACCAGGACTTCAGTATCTCTATTGTTCATTCTTTTGACCGTGACTAAATCAAACAATGGCATTTCTAAAACACGTTCTCGTATTTCGGGTTTTTCTCTCTTTGTAGGTGGTACTACTAGGAAACACTTGACAAACGATTATTGATTGATTGAATTCAGATAGGATTTTCTCTTTCTCTCTGTAGTATCTGACGCAGGTTCACTTTCATGAATGGAGCACTGTACGCATTAATATATTTTTCATGCAACATTGTCAAGGTGAAAATGATGATGCAAGATATACTTTTACTTTCGTATGACGTTTTATCATTTGAATGAAAGTCAAATATTCCGTGTTGACTTTGTATTGATTGTAGGATTGATTATAAAGATAAATGAATTAATTTGAAATTCTCAGAGTTACTTGACAATCCATATGAAATTCTTCCAGTTTTAACGGATAATCAAGTACCAAGGTTTTGCAACGCTGAGTCTTTCACATTTATTCCATTGTGCTTAGCTTCTCTTGAAGTCAATACGTATTTTCTTCACTCTCATGAGCGAATAATGCTCTCCATATTAATCCTAAGCAATTCATACCTCGTAGTTCGGCCTCCAGCAGAAACATTATTCTTAGCTAGCTTTCATCCTATTACGAAAAAATATAATTGTTGATTCTCATAAAATTCCCTCGATTCATTGCCAGTCTACCAGGGCCCATCAGCGAGACACCCAGAAAAAAGATCTGTCAATGTTTGGTTATTTTTCACATATCAACTGCAAGATTTCTCTAGGAAGAGGCTGAATTAAAGCCCGAAAACAAAACATTGGTAATCCAACATCAGACATCGTTGTTTCGGCCCGCCATAGGTCTTATCAGTGGTACTAGGCGGAACTATGAATTCTTTGCTGGGCTCAATTGCCTGAATGAGTTGAAGGCAACGTTCTACAGCCGAACGAGATTTCTCCTCTGTCTTTAACAGCAGCTTTGACTGCAAGGAAACTAGTTGAGACCTGAGCCTAAAAATAAAGTTTTCATGATTCAACTCCAAACTCGCCATATATCTTATCATTGGTGATAGACTGAACCACAAAAGCATGCTGGACTCAATTCCTATGAATATTTAATCTTTGGAATGGACAGAAGACTCATTCCATGAATATAAAAGATAAATGAGGCTCCTCAAGAAGGCCAGTTGCAAAGCCAAGCTCCGACATCGAACGACGAACAAGATTCGTTCATTGTCTTGAAATCAGAGCCCAAAAACAAATTATGCTTTGTTTTGAGCTCTGGTTTCATCTAGTTGCCTCGCAGTGAAGGTTGCTGAAAAAGACAGAAAACGAATTCCGTTCGGCGGTTGATGTTGGAGCTCGAATTCGCAACTGACTGCCTTAGGGAGTCTCGTTTATTTTTGATATTCGTCGATTCAATTCTCTGTCGATCCAATAGATGGCATCATCGTAAGGGTCGATGTCATTGCCTCTACTTACGAAGATGCTGAAGCTCAATAACATTGATATTTTTGTCTAAATTTCACTATATCTCTTTATATCTTCCATTATTTGATTTTAATGTTTCAAATGTGTACATTGTACAGGGTACACAAACAGAAAAACAGAAACGATATAGGGCCTTCGGCGTCTTATTGTTTTATCCTCAGAATACGACTTTCAGACCATGTATCTATCAGTTTTGAGTGCATTCTGGATTTCTCCAAATCGATTGTGCAATTTTCATCCAATCCATTCAAAACACATGATGACCAGACGAAAGCAAAACAAGACATTATTTGCAACTGGTAAAGTAAATATTAAAAAAAAACGCTATGACACATCGATTTTAGTATAGAGGGGACACTTTTTTCCGGTGATTTGGGCTCTACCCAATGCTCCTGTAGATGAGGATAAGACTCTCCCCAAAATATGTTTAAGGTATTGGGGGACGAGTATGACGTCAAAGTTCTTGAAATTTTCTTCACATATTTGAATTTTTTCAAATTATGCGAAAATGTTCTTTTTAGAATTTGAATTTGTCTAGCTGTTTATATTGCTTCCGAAGTTTTTTTTGAAATGTGACTCACTTTTTGTATCTCGAAATCAAATGCACATATACACGGGTTTGCACTGAATGAAATTCATAATTATCACAATGTCAGTAACATTTCAATTCACTCTATACGTCATATCCTGATGAAAACAATTGCATTTGTATTGTAACTCTCATGATTGTCTTGGCTATATGTGAATGCGAAATAGCATATTAATTTATATATACAGACTGTGCCACATTGACTATCTACTAAATCTTGTCGATATTAATGGAGAAGTATTCAGTAAAATTGCTGAAACTTCAAGAAAATAACTCAATCCTCGCATTCAATGCATATATCACTAACGATGTCTACTGCAGTGGTAGACGAAACGTTGGCTGATATAAGTGCCCTAAAATCACGGCCAATGAACCCGAATAATGTTTTAATCGTGACCCCGATCGTGAAACCTGTGTTCTTATAAAATTAGTATTGTTGAATGTAGATATATATGAATTATTCTTCTAATTCGAACTATTGTTTATATAATATTATATATCAAATCATAATCATTATAAAAGAACAAAATTTATTGATGAAAATTAAAAATGATGATAATGACAATGGATGAAAGAATTACAATAAACAAGCATGCAATTATTGAACAAACAAATGCGCGTATTTGAAATATGTTTACTCCAAACATATAATAAATATAAAAATAAATATAAATAAAAATGAATACTGGGACTTGAAAGTTGAAAATCGAATATAGATGGAAATAAACTCTGAAAATAATATATTAATGGCCATATAGTAGGCCACACACTGAAAAGTATTGAACTATTGAAGATATTTGAAAGTTCATAAATTGTTTTCGACAACACCAAGTGAGAACCGATATGAATATACTTCCTCCGTCAACCTCTTATAGGCAGTGACATTGATACCAATGAGGCAAAATAATAAATTCGGAATTTATTTTTCGAATATTTTTTTGGTGGACTATTCTCATACTTATAATTTGCCATACACTCAATGTACAGTGCGGTCGTAAATAGCCGTCTCACCTTTTGAATAGGACAAGATATCAAGGATGGTAAATTTTCTTGCAAAAAGATATAATTTTTGGTACTTTTTGATAAGTGGTGCATAAGTCATCGCCGAGAGGGTATTGTCATTTTTTAATGGAAAGAGGGGTCTTGTGATAACTTGTTGGATAAGTATTTCATTTCTCAATCCAACACTTTTTATTTCTGAAAATCTATTTGGAATTTGCAAACAAACGATAAATATCATAATTGCAATAGAAAATGTAATCAAAACATACTCCAGTTCAGTCCAATCGATGTTCACTCTCCGTCAATAATGAAGTCTGATCACAAATTCATTCCCTACACTATAAAATGTTTCAAGCACGTCTTTTTCTGTTCACGAGTTCTGAAATGAACTGCGGTTATGCATCGTACACGTCAGATGTCGCATATCATCTATAGGCGTCATATTAGGTGGTCTAGTTGACTCTGAATTTTGTTTCGAAAAGATGAGGTACTTCTTTATAAGGACAGGCTGGTTTGAAAATGGCCAGATGACAGTAATTCAAACTGGTAGAAAGGCAAACATGGCTTCTTAGAATGACCTGCTAGACCCGCAGTCTATTCCGGAGCTTATAGTTAGAATAAAAGATGTTTCTAACGAAATTATCCCATTTACATTCCATAACATATTGATATAGACCCATAGGAAACCAAGCATAGGGTACCAAGCAGATTTAAAAATTTATCTTATGTAAAAAATGCGAGGAGATAAAATAGAGTCTTCAGGATCAGTTTGAATCAAGGAAATGTTTGGAAAATAGAGGGTCAGAAATTTTCCTTAGATACGATTTTTGGATGATGCTTTCAGAAAATTAAGGTATTTAGAAATGTAGGGGTTTTAAAATTTGTGTAAGTTAATAATAGAGAAACGTAGCTAGATTCAGGTATTTCTATCAAAATTGTACATGAAGTTGGAATATAAATAATAGAATTTAAAGTTTGTATTTGTTTGAAATAATAGTTGCTACCCACTAAAAAAAGGAAAGATTTTCAATTTTTTCATCAACAACGAGGATTGATTTCAAAGCTTTGAAGGTGAGCCACGTTTTGATGTTGCTCCAGAAATTATGATTGAATCCATTCAAAAAAGTTATGAAAACAGTTAGGAAACAAATAAGAACCAAATTAGTGTAAACAGAATATAACCCGACCAACCTTAAAAAGAAGCTCCGAAAATTTCAAAACAAGAATATTTGCAAGAATATCTTCAAGTCGCTAAGAATACAGTTGATGTATCCCATTGAGAACCTCATTGAATAACAACACTGCATGTACATAGTATTTATGTCAAATGTAAAAAGTTCGAATTTTCAAAATTAATGTTATGCATATGCGAAACAAATTTCCAAATCACTTGGCAAATTATTACAATCAGTTTGTCAGAAGATAACAATAAATTCATATGACATTGCAATTATAAAATAATATAGGATACTTCGAAGAATAATTTGTGTAGGTAGTAAAATTCACCATTAAATTTCATTATTAATAATTTGACAGTCGCATATTTTTGAAATCTTGTATAATTTATTAAATTTGTTCATTAGTGGTATTTTGTTGTATCTTTTCAAATTCACCGACAGGTACATCAACAGAACGAATTATATCCAATAGTTAATTGAGTACTACAAGTTCCTTCTTACTCTAATATTTATATATCACAGGTGATTACAATTGAGACTTCCTCCACTTACCTGTGGAGGAAGTCTCAATTACCTAAACCTCTACATCTTTCATATACCTGAGGTACCTCTTCAATTATGATTACCTGAAACATATTACATCAATTCTACATCAATAATACTTCATCGTTTTTTTAAATCCAGTAGGTCATTCATTAGAATATTTGAATTTTTAATTTAAATAATTTCCATTGCGTCCAAATGATTCAGTTTCAAACCTTTATTTTCTATGTGTAAAATTTCGAACTTTTCATTAAAGATATGATTTGAATATGTTGAACTCGTTTTTTCATTTACATAGCTCATATGAGGTTTCTGGATACGATTCCTAAATGTTCTGCCAGTTTGACCAATATATACCTTAGGATACGTTCCACATTCTATATATACTCCCGAATTTAGATGTTTTTGCTTATCATTTTCAACTAACTTTCTCAACGTATTACTTGTTCTATATGAAATTTTAATATCTCGTTCACTCAAAAATAAAGCCATTTTTTTGTTGTTTGTTCAAAATACGTCAAAGCTGTATAATTTTGATTTTGATTATCTGAGTTATCAATAGAAAAAACGTCTAGAATCGCTTTTGCGTTGACTTTTTTGGAAAGTATTTTATTTATTATTTCACCTTCAAACCTATTGTTTACTGCAATTTGTTTGTTGATATTGATATCATCAATGAATTAAATAAGTGTGTGGAGATCAAATTGTAAGGTGTAGTTTATGAAATTACCCCACTTAGATAAAAATATTCTATCGACTGACCTGATGATAAGTTATTCTGTATATCATGTCAACACGTTTTCTAAAAGTGCGTCCATAATATCAGCAAGAAACCTGCAATGCTACACAGTGCGCATGAGAACCAACAGGCCCAAATTTTGAAAAGAAACCAAAGGGCATATGAAACCTGGCCATTAAAAATTGAAATTGGTACACATTACTATCACGTCAATCCTGCTTCCACTCCACTTGGCGCGATATAAGTTGAATAAAAGTTTTTTTTCATCTTCAGCGACGCTGCTGAAGAGATGTCGGGAGAATAAAATATTAGCGCAGACCCAGCACTCTGCCATTTTTACCTTTGTATAGATTTTCTAAAAAGTTTCAGTTCATAGATGACTTTATAGGCATTTGATTTTTGGGAGAGAATATTGAAAGTGCTGAACAATAGTACTTTCTGGTGCCCAAGGGTTGTCTAAATTCAATTTTTTCTAAGCCTCTGTGAAACGCTGCAGCCTCTTAAATGTTTTCCCGTATATTTTCATGCAACCCATTCCAACAATACATCACCTTGGATCCAGTGCTTCACAAAAAACATGACTATCTGTTTCTGCATCTTTGTTGCGTTGTCAGAAGCTAAATTGTATCCAGATATATTTTCGACCCATTTCCCGATCTGATTCTCATGCCAAAGGTTTTGGTACCCTTATATAGCTGGTTCATGGTTTCTAAATGGAGGTAATGATTTCTTTCCATGACAACTTTTTTAGAATAGCTGTAATTCCTGGGTGTTCCACTACCAGTATAGAGTAAGTCAATTTCTGACAATTTCTACCAGTTTCTCCTACCAGCTTTCCACAGTATTCCCGGATCAGTCTTGAGGTCGCTTTTGGGTTTATCAGAGTACAGTCAAACTCTGTAAGAAAATTGAACCACTCATTTCTTTGATATACTTATGTCGTATCACTGAGAATTATTTCACTCTCATGTTGTATTTTGGCTAATATTTTTGTATGTATTTTTTTCTTATCTGTACGTTATATCATCATATATTTCATCAAAATGACACTAGCAACAATTATTTATTGGGAATCCCTGAGTATTCTTTATTAGAAATGCCATTGTAAAAATATTTATTCTTGGGGGGTTTCTAACTCGACATAGATTATGTGATAAATCAATGGATCAATGCGAGCTGGGGAATCACGATGTCTATAAATAATGTATCGATTCATTATTGAGTAGATTCAAAATAAATAAATATCTCATTCAAATTGTTATTGAAAGAATGTTTCAAGCGCGAAACCAGTTATAAACTGTTTAATATTAACGTCACAATAACATAAATAATGAACCGTTACTCGACGAAAATTAATAAAACTATCCATGATGATAATCATGAAATTTACACAATACGAATAGAGCGGAGGCTGGTCTCCATATCTAGCTGAATGTGAATTTAGTGCTGTAAATGATTTACTGTTAAAAAAAAGAAATCGGCTGGATATAACACAACGTGGAGACTTGAGAGTGAAGCTTACCAAAATGGAACCTAATATAAAATTTCTGTGCAGCAAGCATCAAGCGCAAGGCTCTCACTAAATGGAAATAATAAATTAATATAGAAAAATCTTCATTAAAATTATTTATTTGGAATTTGAATTTCGGTTTTTCATTGAAAATTTACTTACTATGTTTCGTTAATAATTTCCTAGTGATTTCTTCCTAAAACCTATCATTTAAGTTTCTTAAGTGAACAATTCAAATTTTTAATATTGAAAGTGATGTATGTTACATAGGGGGCATAAGAATTTTAGAAAAGCTAATATATGTA
>WOGR01007074.1:0-12626 GCA_015342045.1 Leptinotarsa lineolata
TGATACAGTTTTTAAAAACAGATAAATATTTCACTTTATTTCTACTTTTTGCGAAATAGCTTGATACATTAACATTATTAAAAAACAATATCAATGAAAAGTCAATAATTAATTTTTTACTGCACTTTTCAGTTAAACTTTGATTTACTAATTACGAAAAATTACAACGCAATTAAATTGTACTATAGAGCTGAAAATTGGTATATGGGTAAAAAGTGAAAAAACAATCATCTTTTCTCTTTATCGATTTTCGAAATTTCGAGCAATAACTGCTTTTCTGACAGGGAAGAAAAATTACTTGATCGGACATATGCATGTCATTTGGCATCATTTTTAAAGCACAACCTAATGGATATATCAAAAGTTGCTTGAAGAGATGAACAAAAAAAAATCCCATTTGATGCGAACTTTATGTGTGACGATTTTTATATTTTTCATGTTGGTACATTCGTCTCGAACATATGTTTCATCTGTTGAGCATGTTAATTTGTTGGTGAGATGCATACAAGGTAGAAGTGTTTCGGCGATTTTATGCTATCGAAAAAAATGGATTAAAGAATTTGTAAATATGTAAATATTCTGTAAGAAATTGAATCAAGTGCTGATTCAAAGTGAAATGTTGACAGTGGCATATGGTGATTGTACTCTGAGCCTCTGAGTAGTATAAGCTTTTCACAGACGGTCGAGAAGATGTGAATGACGACGCTCGCCTTGGACGTCCCAGAAAAACCAATAAAAATGTTGAGAAAGTGAAGAAAATTGTTATGGAGAATCGTCGAATTAGTATAAGAGAAGTTGCTGAGGATGTCGCCATATCGGTTGGAGCATGCCATGAATTATTTTCGTAAATTTTGGGCATGAAGCGTATGGCAGCGAAGTTCGTTCCAAAATTGCTGAATTTTGACCAAAAAGACTGTCGCATGAGCATCGCTCAGGAATTGTTGAATGACGTCACCGGCGATCCAGCTTTGCTCAGAAGATTCGTTACTGGTGACGAATCGTAGGTATATGGTTATGACATCGAAACCAACGTCCAATCGTCCCAATGGAAAAAACAGGAGAGTCGTGACCAAAAAAGCATGCCAAGTTCGATCAAATGTCAAGGTGTTGCTCATGTTTTCTTCGATAACCGTGGCGTAGTGCTTCAGAAGTTTTTGACACATGATCAGACGGTCAATAAGGAATATTATCGTAAAGTTATGCGCCGCTTGCGACAAGCGAAGAAAACGTCTGGTATTGTGGAGAAACAATTCATGGCTTTTGCATCACGATAATGTACATGCTCATGTACTTTTTTGACCAAAACAACACCGCAATCGTACCTCAGCCACCGTATTCACCAGATTCGGCCCTCTGCAACTTTTTCCTGATCCCAAAATTGGAGAGACTCATGGCGTTTTGCAACGATTGAGGAGATAAAAACCGAGTTGCTGAGAGAGCTCAAGGACATACCAAAAAGTGTATATCAGAACTTCGAGGATTGGAAAAAACGCTGGAACAAGTGTATTATATCTGAGGGAGAATACGTTGAAGGGCACAATATTTTTTGCGAAAAATTAAAATTCACCTTATTTTTTGAACAGACCTCGTATATACAGATACCGCCTTCGAGATGGACTCCTAGCACCGGAAGTACCATAGAGCTCTAGTGCATGCTGTAAGGTGAGTGTTAAATAATTATGCAGTAAGTAGAAAAACTGAAAGTTATTGCACGCGGCTAAATCACATCCATGCCAGAATTATTTATTTTTGATTTCAAGGTTTTGAAAAAACACATACTTCCACGAAATTTAACTAGCAATACAAATCTAGTTATTGAATATGTTCAAATCATCGATGAACCCAACACATAAGCATTTTTTTAGCATTTTCACCCAATAGCTAATAAATATTCTTCAAATGCATACAATCTTGCTCAATCCCTTGAGGGCTATGGAAAGTATAATTTTTTGTATTATTAAAAATTGAGATTATGTATTTATCAACGAATTTGTATTATACCAGTTTGCAAGGGTATCGGAACAAGTTTTAACACACACTGTATCACGAGAAAACACAGAAAAAAATCGGGATAATTACTAAAATCGAAAACTTGAGGAAATATTGCGATCTCAAGAAAACGTAGAAATACCAAAAAAAAACATCTAGACAACAAAAACTATGTTATGATCCTTCTATCCCGGAAGGTAGAGAGCATTTGAATCAATTTATACCACTCATAGTTTTTCTTTAATTCTTGAGAACTCACTATCAGCTACTCTAGTGGCGATGGAACTAAAGGTAACAATAGGTTAAAGTTTTTGAAAAAATTATGCTTCAAGTATTTTGATACCGTGCAAAAACTCATGGGATGTTTTTTTTCAATTTTTTTTTCGATAAAAAATAATCAGCTATAAAAATATAAAAATATTGTACAGTCTTCAACATTGAATGTTCATGAATAGGACTTGATTGAATTAACTAAAGATACAAATTTAATAAAATAATGAAACATTGAATAAGGAATAACAAGTAATTAATATGAGTAGTGAACATTGAGTTTGTCAATATGTATTAAATACTGAAATAATTCGAAAAAATATATAAATGACCCAAAAATCTGTCTACGAAAGACAACCCTCATAAGTCGAAACTTGTGCGAGCCAAGGACTAACGAGGTCTTACCTTTCAACGTGTGATTCCTAACACAGATTTACTGAGAAAACAGGGGTAGAATAATTATATTAGTAATATGGACGAACACTCAAATTGAAATTATCCATATTTAATATAAAAATATTCAGATGATTCTGGCTATATGAAAAACACATTATCCTGCATTTTTAATTTGATTCATTAAATACTTTTTCAAATGATTTTAGAATTTGAGAGCAGTTTTAGATTTTTTATTAATTTAAAAATTGTATTATATATTATAATTTCATTATGATTTCTGTCCAAAATTAGATTTGAAATAACTAACTCATGATAATTTTGTTTGTCTAGTGTTATGCCTATGAATATAATTGATTAACATGAAATTTATGTTTCAAATTTTCTATTTATTTGTTATTGAATGAATGGAACAACAAATTCTTCGTTTGTATAGTGTGTTCAAATCTAATGAATTTTTTAATGTATACAAATTCACTGTTGGTTCCGAGTACGATAATTTATATATGCATTTAATAGTAAAGATTTCAAAGCTTTTATTCTGGAATAATTGGCTGATCCCCAAAAAGAAATGAGTTAATGCAGTTGTGAGTATAAAAGACTGAAATAAATTTTTTTCAATAATTTTAAAGGAATATAATTCCTGATTTTGAATAGAATACCAATGAGGGGTGATAATTTTTCTGGAATAATTTCAATATGTTTTGTCCACGACAAATTTTCATAATCCTAGGAATTTAATAGAATTGGTATAACTTATTGAATTGTTATCAATAATTATAGGATTGGTACAACTATTCAATAACCTTTAAGAAATATTCATACACGAAGATTTTTGGAAATTTGAAGTTAATTTATTTTCTTGAAGCCAACCTGTTTTCATGTCTGTTTTTATATGATCTTGAATTTTGTTGAAGTTATCCGAAGATTATATATTTGTTGTATCATCAGCAAATAATTCAACTGATTTCAGAGGAAAATTTGTTAATGGAGTTAATGTATATTGAAAAAAGAAGTGGAACCACGTAAATTATTGAGTAATTTTATACGTTACAAAATTCATGCAGTTGAATTATCATATCTTTTGAATAAAAGTGGAAATCGTCAATCGAGTTTTTACCTACTTCATCTGCTGAAGACGCCAACTTGGTTGGTGAAATACTTGTCAAGAAGAGTTCTGCAGTTCTGATGTTTGGACACAGTGCTCGTTTTGGATCTATTCTACGCCAGAGGTTGCGGTTCTACCTTTCACTCTTGTTTGTGTCGATATATTTGTTGATGTGCCGTATTTAGATTTCAATCAATATTATGTTAATGTAGCATAAAATGGAATTATTCATGTTATGTTAATGCATTAATGATTGAACTTCATTATTAACAATAATATATGTGCAAGTATGAATATTATCAGCACTGGTTGGGTTGGGTTAGGTCAGAAGTGAGTGGGTCTATTCGACCTTCCAAGGTATTCCACAAGGGTTTATTGTGGCTCACACCTATTCAAACTCGACCGAATAAACCCAGTTTCTTGACGAAGCCGATTAGTTTGAATGGTGAGTGATGTTTCAGGTCAGCGCTTCATCCACTCAGATACTTTATACGGTCCATGTTTAACCAAATAGTATGCTCAAAAAATACAGAAAGTATAAAACTCGTGTCTACGGTTTATTCACGGATCTAGAATATCTCATAAGATACGAGATTCGTGGTGGATCACAATGGAAAATAGACGGATTTTAAATGCTGCTAATTTATATAACAAAATTATGCAAATCAAAACGCCGAATTATTTGTACAAAAAAAATCACTTTTTGTACTGAAGTTCACAATCTGAATATCAGATATAAGGGTACTCTTACACCACCTAGTTTTAAAACTGAATTTTTCAAGCGATCTTTTAGTTATAATATTTGCCGAGTGATCAACCTGTTACCAAAAGAAATAAGAAATCCAGAGCTTTCTGTTCGTAAACCAATTTCAATTAAAAATTGCCCTACCCTATACATTCTTCATCATTATGAAACCAGAATAAGTCTCAGTAATGGACGTCTTCTCCAGCATCATAGTGAATATTACAACATTGAAAATTTGTTTATTTTTTTCATGTAGTACTTTCTTTTCGTCTCAGCTTGAGTAGAATCTTTTTGAGGTTGAGTGGAAAAACAACTCAGTAGCACTTGTGCTAGCTGAGTTGAACTTCCCCTTTATATATCGGCAACTAGCTCTGTAATCCATCAAAATATATGAATGTAACTACAGCCGGGATAAAATAAAGACGATCATTATTATTATTATTATTATTATTATAAAATGTATGAAAAGGAATTTTGAATTGCTTCCGCATCTATCGTATTCTCCAGATCTGCCCCAGCTACTTATTACTGTTCTCAGACCTCAAAAGAATTCTCGCTGGAAAGAAAGGCAATATAAATAAAATTTTATAAAATAACATTTTTTTTTCTTTGTTAGCCTATGAAGTTTTCAGTCCAAGTGTTATGATCAATTTTTCCCAAGCCAAAACTTTTACTAATTTTTAAATTAGGATGTTTCTTTAGTTTTTTGAAAACTTTAAAAAGTACCATTGAGGGGTTTCTGAAATAAACGCTACAAATGATGATTTTTCAAAAAAAACACAGGGTGCTTCATAATTGAATGCTGATCCTGAATAACGATAATCTTAGGAAGATAGGTCCGCCAGCGCATCATTTCTGACACACAGGGTTTTGAAATTCAAAGATTTTCCTACTGTTCTTCATTTCCCTTCGGTTTTTGAAGTAGAAAATCAAATGTATTCATTTGCTTGTTCCTGTGAGAAATCAGCCGTTGAACTGTAAGTAGTGAAATTATTTTATGGGCTAGACACATCTAGAGTGCTAATTTCATTGTTGTCAACATTAACTTTAATTTTGTGATATCATTTGCGTCAGAAAAACTTGTTTATTTAAAAAATTTTACAAATACCTAATTAGCAGACATGAATTACTTATATGGGCGTGCTGACGGTAACGCATTTGTAGCCAGGTGACTGTATCAAGAGCGCTTTTCAGATGAAATGGTTTCTGATCCTCCAACGATTTAAAGTATCCAGAGAAGATTATGTGAAATAGGACGTTTGGACCCAAGCCATCTCTTGAAAGGAGCTCTCCAGCAACTGAAGTAGCTGTTTCCAGAACGTGGTACCATTTAAAAAAGGGAATCCGTGTTGTACCTGCGAACTCAGCGTTATTTTACAACGGAAGTTACGCAAAATTTTAAGGAGATGCTCCGTTGCCTCATTCTAATAATGATCGTGTTAGAGTAAAGACGTGTGTGGTGAATGTTCATTTTCCTGACTCTTGAAAACTTTCGCGGATTTCAAAAGTTCTCTTGATTGATCTTCGGGAAAATGAAGCATCATGTCGACAAAGACACCGTCAGAATATTTCAATAATACGGTTCAACCGGATGTTTGTTGGATGTTCAAATTACAAACTGTTGCAATTGATAAAAAACCAGTGAGTTGGATTAAAGAATTCATTGAAGGTTTGAAACCTTACGATCAAGTAGGGTTTACTTTCTGTCCCAAATAATTCAGCAGAGGGCACGGGTGAAAACGTTTCCAAACGACATCAGAATGTGTCTTCAATATATGGATCACAATGGTGACGATGCCGACGGGTAGAGGCCGGGGCCGAAAATTCGAAACATTCGATAAAGAATTTCTTGGGTGCCAAAAACAATAACAACCTTTGCCTTCCTCGTTATTACGGCTATAGCTAGGAAAACTCCTATGATATGCAAATATAAGGCGGGATCAAGGTAAATCACAAACGTAAGGAGCTTTATTACTGCTTCAAAGAACAGGTGTCGTAATGCCAGAAAAAGGGACCACCAGCATACCTGAACTCCATTGGCAGTCGAGGTTAAAACGTAATATTTGAAGGTTAAGGTGATCGTGAAATTTTCAATTGACACTGCCCCATTGATATCATTAGCTTATTGCTGCAGTCATTGTTGTTCATTGTGTCATGTATATATCTCGATAGAAAAAGGGTAAAATCATCTTGTATGAGTCATTGGTCTTTTCTCACCTTACTTACGCCGACATAATATATAGACCTGCAACTTTTAGAAGAGATTGTCATCGGATACAAATGGTGCAGATCTCATGTGTGCCTTTCATTCAAGGTTTGAGAAGACGTATTCGGGCCGCTGAGGGAAATCTATTGGCTCGATATTCACAATAGACATTATTCATATTTGCGCTCTGTTCCATTAGATTAAAAAACCAAGGAGGCCACCTTATCTTCATAAAAAGTCAATAAAATTTTTCTCGGACAGTCAAGCGGCGTTGGAAGCTTTTGGCTCCTACCGAGCAACGTCTAAATTGGTAGCAAATTGCCAAAAACGACTCTCCTCAATAGGAAGACTTAACAAATTGCCTCTGGTCTGGATCCCTGGCTACACTGGCCTGGAAGGCAACGAGGTTGCTGAATTCCTTGCAAAGGAGGGTGCTTTAAGCTCTGTCAAACAAACATTGAACACCTGGAAGGCAAGAAATTTCAAAGACTTCTGGCAAAATCTTCCAGGATTGGCTCACACGCCAGAAGAGTGTGTGTATCGCTTCTGTTTGGAATATGATGAAACAGCAGAGCACATGCTTTGTGCCTGCCCCGCCGTGGACCGAATCAGGTTTTCAGAGTTTAGTAGAACCACACTTTCGCCATCTAACCCGAAAGGTCACTCACCATACAAACTAATCAGCTTCGCCAAGAAGCTAAGTTTATTTGGTCAAGTTTGAATAGGTGTGAGCCACAATAAACCCTTGTGGGTTGCGGTGGAGGGTCGAATAGACTCACTCACTTCTGACGTAACCTAACCTAAGTTGGTCTAGAGAAGCTCGAGAGAGACCATGTTTTTGTTTCAATCTGGAAAAAGTGTTATCAATAATGATAGCTATATAACAACATAAAGTAATATCCTCCGATAAATTCAAAACACCCAGTTTGTAAACTATATAGATTCACCTAAATCCAACTACACATTACTATATTGCCAAAATATTAGTCTTGTTGAAATGACGTGGATTTTCTGTTGCTAACTCACCAAATTCACATTCGCTACTTTGAGGTATCAATGTAGAAGTGAATTATGTTCAAGAGGATTATGTAAGAAAACAGATAGTCTACAAGGATGAAATAAATTTGAGTACAACTTTTTTTGTTAACGTGTCATGTATATTCATTGCAATCTAAATTTATCGTGACACTTTAGCGATGGCCACATAATGTTCAAACATTTTTATTTATCACCCAGAGCTATGTTAATGACACAGAAAATCTTTCGATGATAAAATTTATATCGCCGTGATTGATTGATATCCTTGACACTTTCAGAAAAATATTTTACGTTCTTAGTACATTACAAGTACTTCTTTTGTCGACAAAAGTGTATTTTATGAGTTTCTTCTTTCTTTCTTTCAATAGAAAATCTCCATAACACAATATCTGTAAGACAAAAATGTCTATTCTAATAAGATTATTATTTCTCACTAGCTTTCTTCTGATGGAATAGATATTATTATATAGTTTCACAGCAAAAGAAAATGGAACTGACTCTTGACATATTTTTCCAGGATCAAAATATTTAAGAATGTTGAAATAAAATCAACAAAAAATTTCCCATCGGAAGCAATTAATTATTATCAATTATCAAGTAATGGAATGGCCTCCGAGAAATCAATATATTCCAGGTCAAGCTAACGTGAAGAATATAATGAGTGATTTTTTGCTGGTATCTTTTTGGCAACACTGTTTTTGACAGATCACGCGTCAATCGTATCTTGTGTCATTGTCAAACTTATTCAGTTTGGTCTATAATTTAACCATGAATCGACTCACGAATGAAAAACGCCTGCAAATCGACCTACTGAGGAAGCTATTCGGAAGCTTGTGACAAAATTTTGAACCCAGCTTACATTATTGGACAATACACCTCCAACACACATACGTAGAGTGAGGACCGAAGGAATTATTGCGGCTGTATCCGCCGCCAGTGTTCGTGATGACCGTGAAATGTCGATTTGCCACCTCTATTACTCCACTACGTGGAAAATTTTGCGAAAGAATTTGGGTGTCAAACCTTATAAGATACAGCTGTTGCAAGAATTGAAGCCACACGACCTCCCACAACGTCTAACATTTGGTGAATGGGCGCTGGCAAAGTTGGAGGAAGATCCATATTTTTATCGAAAAATTGTGTTCAGCGACGAGGCTCATTTCTGGTTGAATGGATACGTTAACAAGCAAAATTGCCGCATTTGGAGTGAAGACCAGCCACAAGCATTGCAAGAGCTACCGATGCATCCTGAAAAAGTCACTGTTTGGTGTAGCTATAATTTCAAAATTGAAAGGCAAGTCCTTGATTTCAGTATCTAGCAGAATTGAACTCACTCAATTGGTAGACGTTAGTAACCTTCTAAAATTGTCTTTCTCTGACCAAAGATCTTTTTCCTGTCTATTACAAGAATTGCACAGTATGAAATCCTATTTTAATGAAACCCCGTACAATTTTGGTATGCGCTGTCAATATTTGAGAAGCCTCTTATTCACGTCAATCAACAATGATCAAATTACTCGAGAACAAAAAATTGCACAAATTTCTAATATAAATCAACTTGTATTGATTAAGTTTTTGAAATGCTTATCTCCTCACTTACAAACAGGAGTTCGATTAAAAAATCCAGATTAATTAGAAACTGCACTACAATATCTCATTGAAGAAGAAAACTTTTACTCTCTAATGAACGAAAATAAAAATCGAAGTTACACTGGTTTACAACCGATCCCAAACTCAAATAATAAAGCTCCAGCGTCTCAACTGAATAAGTTGCACGTTCTCAAAATCAGATACCGCCTCAAAGACCGAATTTTGCAAACTTTCAAAATCGAAGTTATTCTTATATTCCATCACAATCTTATCAGCTAAGACAATTCCAAAATTTTAGCGCTCAACCAAAATTTCCAAGTCAACCTATAAATATTCAGCCACGCCAAATACCTCAACAAAAAGTATTCACCAATCAACAAGTATTTGGTAAACCACCACAAAATCAAAATGTTTGGAAACCAAAAGATAATTTTCAACCTCTGAATAAACCGACTCCAATGTCAATAACAACCAGACTACAACAACAAAACCCACAAAGAACGAACCATTATTTCACAACTCAATCCAGACCCACATTCAAAACCGAGGAATTACATCAGATAAATAACCCTTCGAATGAAAACGAAACTTTTGACCAAAATTATTTTCAAAATATTGTAAATTCTGAATATCAAAATCTCTTCAATGATGATTATTCAGATCAAAACAGGCAACATTTTGATAACACTTCATATGATCAATATTTTACCGATTTTGAAGAAATGGTATTAGAGCAAGAAGATTCAGAAACTCATGAAAACATAAATTTTTCGATACAAGCCTCTTCAAGACAGGTAACTTAGAAATTAACGTAATGGATAATAGAATTTTACCCTTCATTACTATAGCATTACCTGACGGAAAACCCCTACACCTTTTATTAGATTCAGGAAGTCATCTTTCATTAATAAATCCAGCTATAGCAAAAATACTTTCCCGAATATATTGTCATTAGACCAACTTCTTTAAAAACATCTTGTGGAGAAAAACACACGAAATATGTTGCAATTTTACCAGCCTTTGCAGAATTTCATTCAGAACAACAAATTTCGTTTACACTATTCGATTTTCATAGATTCTTTGATGGTATAATAAGTTTCAAAGATTTGAAAACAATGGCATTTGACTGGAGTATTCAACGAGGAATATTATATCGAGATGATATTTCTATTAAGGTTCATCAGTGTTCACCAAGCGAATACTCAGCTTACAATCTTACGATTGGAAGTCATGAAATATATTCCACTCAGGTGCCAGTAAACGTAACCACAGATGGAACTTATTATATCCCTGAAACAAAAATTATTGACAATTGTTTCATTCCAGAAGGCATTGCCACAATTAAAAATTGCTATGCGGGTGTTGAAATTCATAATTATACTGCTTTTGATATGCATTTTTCTTTACAAACACCTCTCGAAGTGTATTCAACAGAAAATTTGATTGTCTGTGATTACGAGTTAGATAATTTCAATAACTGTCCTGACTCTATACAATTAGAACATTTACTTTGACTAGAGCATCTAAATTCTGACGAAAATACATAACTATTGCGTTTATCTAAACAATCCCATGCTGTTTTTCAAAAGCCAAATCAACCTTTATCCTCCAGAACTTAAACAACCCATGAAATCAATAGAATAGACGAGTAACCCGTTTATTCTAAAACATATCGATTTTTCCAAATTCATAAACGTGAAGTAGATAAGCAAATTTCTCAATTGTTAAACGACGGTATTATTCGAGATAGCACCTCACCATAGTCTAGCCTAATTTGGGTAGTACCAAAAAAATTGGATACTAGTGGTACAACAAAATGGAGAATTGTCATTGACTACAGAAAACTAAACGAAAAAACAATTACAGAACGCTTTCCCATCCCAAACATAAATGATATTCTGGATAAACTTGGTAGAGCCCAATATTTTACTACCTTGGATCTAACCAGCGGCTTTCACCAAATAAGATTGCATCAAGACAATATTTCGAAGACGGCTTTTTCAACTGACCGAGGACACTATGAATATCTCCGTATGCCATTCGGGTTGAAAAACGCACCCTATAGATTCCAAAAAATGATTGATGAAGTTCTTAAGGAACATATAAACCAGATGTGTCTCGTCTATATGGATGACATTATCATTTTTTCCTCAACATTGGATGAACATTTACACAGCTTGAAATTAATCTTTCAGAAATTGCTTCAACATAATTTGAAAATCCAACCTGATAAAAGTGAATTTTTGAAGAAATCTGTTGAATTTTTAGGACATATGATAACAGCTAAAGACATAAAACCAAATCAAAAAAAAATCTATGCAATACATAATTTTCCGATTCCTAAAAGACATAAACAAGTAAAAAGATTCCTTAGCCTTATCGGTTTTTACAGAAAATTTATAAATAACCTCGCAAAGATTACAAAACCACTAACAAATTGTCTAAGAAAAGGTAAACGAGTTGAACATACACCTGAATTTATAAACGCATTCAACTTATGCAAGAAATTACTCTGTAATGAACCCATACTACAACATCCTGACTTCACTAAACCTTTTACATTGACAACAGACGCTTCACAATACGCTATAGGATGAGTCTTATGTCAAAATAATAAACCAATATGTTATGCAAGTAGAACTTTAAACCCACAAGAAGTTAATTACTCGACTATTGAAAAAGAATTGCTATCAATTGTATGGTCTATTAAATATTTTCGACCCTATTTTTTTGGAAATTCGATCAGATCACAAACCTTTGAAATGGCTTGCAAATTTAAAAGATCCTGCTTCTAAATTACATCGTTGGAAACTTTTGTTATCCGAATATGACTTTGAAATAGAACATATAAAAGGTAAAAAAAACGTCGTAGCTGACGCTTTGTCAAGAAATTCTCCAAACAACGACAATATATCGAATTTCGGAGAAGCCGGTGATATCGATGAAACTATAAAGCAATTCATAAAAAACCCCGAAAACTACCAAGTAGAATGCCATACTACCACAATGCATACAGCTCAAGAAGCCCCATTGCTGACAAATCCCTACTCTGACAAACCCCTGAATTACCATAGAGAACAAATGGTTATGAAAATTGTTGATTCTAGTAAAGCAATACTATGTTCACAAGAAAATATTTTTGGCAATAAACGCTTTTATACACTGTGTCCGTAAGATATGGAACAAATTCATTTTTAGCTAAACAGGTCATTTTGAGAAATAATCCTGAAACACGTCGATTTTTGATGTTAATTTACCGTATTTTAAAATAATAATCTAATATACAG
>WOGR01007075.1:0-12624 GCA_015342045.1 Leptinotarsa lineolata
GCTAGCATTCGTATCCTATCAAGGCAGTGCTGTTTGGTGGTCACCAGCACACCTTGACTCAAATTTTGATGGATACGCCGTAATTTGGGGATATTCGCCGCACTGCGAGCGTGAAAGGCCTGTTGGCCGCCCTGTAATCCATCACACATTGGATACGAGACGCGTGTTTTCCCGCTGACGTGATCTTAGCCTCCATCTTGTGTATACGCCGTTCAATCTTCCGAGCCGCTATACACAGCGGTGTTAATTTGCCAGATGTCAGCCTCTTCTCTTAGGACACTATGAATCTCCGCATCCAAACAAGCCAGTTCTTGTGGCTTCATGGGCCTGATTCTGTGGAGTGCCCCGCGCGTTCTGATTGTCTCTATTGGTGGCATGATGCGAGTCTTTTCTCCAGCCATGCCAACGGGTTATAGAACTGTCACTTCTACCACTTTGTTAGCAGGCTGGGAAGGAGCTATATAGCCCTGCCTCCAAAGAAAGGATTCGTAACCCCTGAGATTTTGGGCGGAAAGAGCGGCATGCTCCGGATGTGTTTCACATCATAGAGCATGCATTCTCGCCATAAACCCCCTTCACTACTCTCGTAACAATGCATTAGGCTATCTCTTAGCTCATGCGTCCACTCAAAGCGTCCTTTGTCTTTGCCAGGGTTGTCATCGGTAGGCAAATCATCGTTATGGGCCCCACCACCTTGCTTCTGACTCCTTCGAGCGGGTTGATTGTTGGGTCTCCTTCCTCGATTTCCAGGAACCGAGTTTTGGGTCTACCGGGTGGTTAATCCTGAAGCCCCACGGACGGTACCGGAGGGAGAATAGTGTTCTCCCTCCCGGATGCGCTTGGGCTACCGGTCCAGTTTTGCACCAGTTTCTCGGGTAAGTGGTGGCGCAACTCACCAAAGGCCTCCCTGCTTCTTTACGTTATTATTATTATTATTACGCTTGTATGTTTCTTTTTTCTAAAGAATTTCACTGTTTTTATTTTGTACTCTCATATATTTCAGAGAAGTTTATCTATAATATATTCCAATAATTATGGTTCTCTACCAGTCATTTGACTCATTCTATTATAAAAAATCAATGTTGATCTATTCCCATCCGCATTGAGAAAAATGAAAATACCATTACCTGAAAAATAGTTTCAGCATTTCCCCCACTAATCCGAAATCCCTCAGGGGATGAGCGTGAACCTCGCAAATGGCTCTCAGAAGGCAGGCTCTGCCGTCCATTCCGAAGTTCTCCAGCAACTCCTCCACCATTATATACAGTAGTGCCCTCTCACCTCCGTGGAAAGCGTTCTTATGAGGCTGAGACGGTGACTTGGATGAGCGTTTCGTCCGTCGACGGTCCAACATGTCGCCAATGTAATCGGCAAGAATTCCGCCTGCGGCTCGGCCCATTGAGCGCGCGAGGAGCGGCGGCAAAACTCCGTACGGATTCTCGTTGTCCGTCAGACCCAGTTTGTTGAAATCGACTAGAATCAAGAAGCTGTAGATAAGTATCTAAATATAAAATCAATTATCTGGATGAGGGTAACCTTTCAGTACCCCCTGACGACCCGACAATGTCTTTTGCGTTGGGGATACCTTGAAAATCATCATTCTTATGGTTTCGGTAAAACAAAAACCGAACGACAGAGCTCAATGAAGCTAGGAAGAATTTTTCAAATAATAATAATAGACTCCCAGAAAAATATCAAAACACTTGGAAAATCTCACTGCCCCCCCCCTTACTTAAATATTAACAAAAATTTCAAATATCAAGTTTTTTAGTATGGCCGTCATTATTATATTATTTTTATCGGCTCCCCTATCCAGGGAATACTGTCTTTCACTTTTCATTCCCTCGATTTTCTATGAATTCCTGTTCTCTGAACGTGAGAGTAAAAAGGAGAAAGGAAATCGAATTAAAATGTTGCCAAACTTTACTATAACTTTTCCATCAATTCAAACGCTCGAAATTATGACAGCACAAAACTTCTATTTTCAAGTGACGTTTGGTTATTTGGGTAATGAGGAGATACAAATAAGGCCTACCTAATTTGAATCACTCATATCTTGATGAATTATTCGAAAAAGGTAATAAAAAAAGCAAGGAATAATTCTTTGGTTTATATATTTTGAGTACGTGATTAAGAAAACATTATTGTAATATTTTATCTTAAATCACTTAAAAATAGGTAATTCTCGAACCTTAGCCTCAGGCCTTATCAAAACATAGTGATTGAACAAGGCCTATATCTTTAAATTATAGAAATATTGTTGGGAAAGAAAGTTTTTGGCTGTGGTAATCTTCCTTTCTTTGGAAGATTACCACATTTTTTGTATCAAGATGGAGTAGTAGAAAGTCAAAAACTTTCTTTCCCAAAAATTAATCACTCCTAAAAATATAACCACTTCATATTTAAACAGGAATATTGTTATTAGAGTATTGATTATGAAAAAATATATATTTCTGAACCTTCTATCGAGTATTTCCATGAGATCCTTGAACAATTCTTCAAGTTATTCTGCTAGATATTATGTTTAAATGGCTAGTCAGACTTGAAGTCACATATTAACAAGAAATAAAGATCAATATAAAAAAAAAACGTATCCGAACAAATAAAAATAGAAAAATTAACATATCTTCTCAAAAATATTATTGAAATATTCAAAAATAAAATTATTTTGACAGGCCTTGATTGAACAAGGAAACTAAATAAGGTTTTGGAACTAAATAAGTAGTATAATTTTCTGAGTTTGGACTTCGTTGTGAAAATAATTTCAACTAGCCTTTTCCTGCGAGTCCTGTTTCTTTGTTGAAATTATTGGTAATGTTACATTCATCACAAAAAGCACATGCTTAAATCCGAATAATTTTTGGCGTAAGAGGTATTCCTATTTCAGAAAATTTTATTTTACGGCTGACGAAATCTTTTCCTTGCTCTTTCGTAAATATAGGATTCCTCCTCAACTTCTCATATAAAATTCCCCTTTTTAAATGAATTCTAATGGTTCTCCTCGGAACGCCATATTGCGCCGAAGGTTTGTAAGTCAACAATCGACAGTGGAGGAGACATACTGAGATAATCAATCTGTAAATGAACATAATAGAGTTAAAATTCAACAGAATTCCTATTAAGGCCTAGGGTCAGAAATGAAGCCTATTTTAAAAGTAGCATTCATTTAGTACATTATACTTCATGAATGTTATCAGCAGTATTTAATTGGCATATTCTAAAAATTACAATTTTAAGTCATAGTTACCTTTTTGATGAGTTTATATTGTAAATCATATACATTTACTTGAAACAAAACTTCGAAGAATAAAATTCGATAGAAATTAAAAATTATTAACGCCCGTTCGTCACAAACGACCGGCCACTAATTTCGCTGTGAGCGCGAGCGGATCTCTCGCGCATTGTTTGCCGCGTCGTATGGCTGTTGTGTGTGCGTGTGCGGAGTATTTAGGGGGTTTTATAAAATTAAACTCATGAATGCACCTCGACAGTTAATAGTTTTAAGGTTATGGTCTTTTCCCCAGGATGTCTCTATGGTAAGAAATAGTTCGAGAGTACGGAATTGCGAAACTACTTCCCATTTTTGTCGAATTCTTTTGATATTTCTATTCCCTGAAACTCAAGAATAAAGGTACTGGGTATTGACAAATTGATAAAGTCTTCTCTCAAAGAGATTCTGGAGTTATCTTCGAATATTCCTGACAGTATGTTCTACTCTTCTATGACTAGGTCTCTTTTGAGTGCCATGAAAAGGGTGTTTTCAAAATAAGAATCTTAGATAAAAGAAAACGTGTTACCTGGTAAGATGAGAATTCTTTGACACATACCTGAAGAAACAAAATAGTTGTTGACTATTATAAATGGTCGAAATTCAAGAGAAATTCTTAGGATGAGAAGATAATTTGAAAATTAAAGAAAATATGTAGAACTTCATAAAAGGGCCTGTCATCTTAGTGGAGAAAATCTTTCAAAAGTATGGGATGTGTCAAAAATTTAAAAGAAACACAACCAAAGTAATTTCACTTTGTTTTTTTTCAGTACAAATTATGATTATATTTTGGATACAATTGAAATAAAGAGATATGAGAGATCTCAAGATGAAACACTAAGGCACCAAGATAGCCACTAAATTATCCGAAAAATTCAAGGTTTATGAGAAAGTCAATTATACAACTTCCAACGGTATCATTAGAAAAATTACTCTGATTACTCTGTGATCATAGCAATCGACAAAAGGATATTGCATTCACATTGGATTCAACCATGAGATTCGAAATTGGTGTTTTTCAACCCTCTTAGGTTGACTCTGAAAAAAATCTGAGCCAATTATTGGGGAAATATAAAATGAGTGGGGAAATAAAAATGTGCATTAGTGACCGAAGAACCATTCTCAAACTTCTCGTAGATTTTGCCAAATAGTTCAAAATTACTAACACGTTGTATAATTTATCTTTCTTGAAACCTTTGAATATTCAGGTGGAATTTTAAGAGCGAATTATTATTATAACTCACAGCAACGCATTTTTTATTTATTGTTTTTTATTATTGGAACCGGGCGTTCATCTACTCGTATTGTCCTGATAACGTTAATGTTTACCTCTATATCAAATGGCATTATATGGCATTATTAAGATGAGTTACTGCTCCTGCAGTATTCAAGGATTAGCCCCATATTTTTTCAAAATAATTTCCAAAGTGATGCCGAAATTTCAACGTAAATTAGTACTCTTGTATAACGATTAAAAAAACTTCATAAAATTTCCAAAGAGTGTGCGATAGTTATGGGTATTTCCAACATATATTATGTTTTGAAATCGATTCGATCTTGTGTTTTGTTGTTTATTGTTATTTGAAATATAACGGAAACTTTCACTCTTACTTACTCGTAAAAGGTAAACTGATGGTCAAATTTGAGAAGAAACCTTCAGGAGGATACCTCACGAATGGCAGCGAGAGAGACGGCGATATAACCAACGTCGTACCGGGTGGTAAGGCCAGCCTTCCATCTTGCGTTATCCAGAGTAACCTTTTCTGTCTAGATTTTCCTTCTTCTTTTGTGAAAGACGGCCGAGTGACTAATAATATCAGTGCCAGAACATTTACGATTCTGCTATTTGATTCTCCCATCTTCCAAGCTGAAAACCATCAGAGATGAAAAATGTTTCGCTTTCAACACAAGAGAAATTCAAAACATTCAATAAAAAATTAAGAATTGACCTTTTCACCTGTTTTGCAATTAATGAGAATGGTTCTCATACAAAAGGGAAACGAAATTGAAACTTCAGTGTTTCATATGAATATTGGAATGAATTTATATGTTACTTGGAAAGCAAAATATAATGTTACAAATTAGCCAGTATGGACCTGGCCTGTTGATTAAAGATAATGATCAATTTCCTGACTGTGAATGTTTTAGTAATTATGGCGAAAGTTTTAGGAGGAATTCAGAGCACACGACACCTTCACCAAAACAGTTCATTAGAGAAAGAAAAGAAAGAAAATATAGTAAAATAACTGAAATGGCAGAACAAGGAATTAACAAGAACCGAAAAGAAGACCAGCAAGAAATAAAATTGCCCCCGAATTCATCAAAATTAGTACAACGATTTTTTTCAATAAGTACAGTGAATTCCAAGTAAAGTCAAGGTTACAGAACAAAAACATTAAAGTGTATAAGCATTTTCAAAAACGAGCGATTCCATTCAATATTTCATGACAAATCCTAATATTTTCAGAAAATATAAATGAATGCTTTGTGAAAGGGGAGATGAATATTCAAGTCAGAAACTAAACGACTCTCCAAAAATCCAATTAATGAGTTAAAAATAGAACCAATTCCATATAAATAATTCCAGTAAAGAGAATTGAGGAATATTGATTAATTTCTATAGAAAATGTTACAAAAAACATGTTTTTGTGTGTATTTTGGGAAGTTTGCGTCTGTGTTCTTAATAAATTCTACGAAAAGTTGAAAAAATTAAGGAACCACCTCGAGAATCATAATCTGACTGACCAGCCAGATCAACCTTAGCCACAGTATATCGTACTGGAGGAATACTTGTATAGAATCTAGCAAAACCCTTCTAATGTTGAACTTTCAACTCTGAAGTTTCCCCCCCCCCCAAACTTTTGACAAACAGTTGTTGTGGAATCCTGTATTGACAATTTGAGATACCGAAGAACTCTAATGGATAGTCCATCTTAGGCTGCTAGGAAAGAAGATATGTCAACCGCAATGGTAATGTCCCTGTAATATATGTCAAACTCTAGAAATTTTATCGGTATCATTGTAGAAAACAAGTAAAATAATATATTATGATTGTAAACGCTCTAGAAATGTCGAGTAGACTAAATATCCATCAGAATATGAAAGAGCCAGTTAAGAAATTCGGCGAAACGGTATACCCAAAATCAGAACAAAAGAAAAGTTGTCATATAGTTTCAGAACATCAGAGTTTGTCGTTTAACGAAGAATAAATTTCCGCTCAGAAGAAAAAATTGGAAAAAAAAGATTACCTGGTTTTTGAGAGCGAAAAAATAGAGATAGTCTGACTGAATTCATCGGAAATCTAAAAATATGGTGCAGATCTGAAATGCCACTCTGAAACTCTGAAATTTTTCGATTACTTAAACGACTATAACCGCTGATCATTCGCAGAGAAATCTAGCTCGAAATATGAACTCGATTAATTTTTTCCAGAAACTCACCATATTCCAAACTTGCATACGAAGTTAAAAAATACAGGGGTGTTCATAGATCTCATTCTACATTTTTCGATTCTCAAACGTTCGAAGGTATCTAAGAATCTGTCGTTTTATATCTGTCTCAACAATTTCAAGCATTCCTTACTTAGTTTTTGGCCGTTCTCCAAGGCATGTTGAGCGACACTAGACTTCTCTGGTCTATGAAACGGAAATTTTGGGCATAAAGCGTATGGCAGCGGAGTCCTGAATTTTGACTAAAAAAAAACCGTCAGATGAGCATCGTTCAGGAATTGTTGAATGACGTCAACGGCGGTCCTGGTGACGTACCTGGTGACGAACCATGGGTATATGGTTATGACATCCAATTGTTCCAATGGAACAGCCCAAGAAAGCCAAGACCAAAAAAATCACAAGTTCTATCGAATGTCGAGGTTTTGCTCACTGTTTTTTCGATTACCGTGGCGTAGTGCATCAAAAGTTCTTGCCACATAGTCGTAAGGTCAAAAAGGATTATTATCTTGAAGTTATGCTCCGCTTGCGAGAAGTATTACGAAGAAAACGTCCGGTATTGTGGAAAAACAATTCATGGCGTTTGCATCCCGATAATTCACACACGATTTAGTAGATAAAAACCGAATCGCTGAGAGTGCTCAAGGACTTATCAAAAAGTGCATATCATAACTGATTCGAGGATTGGAAAAAACGCTGACAAAAGTGTATCATATCGGTAAATGAACGTTATTATGCAGAAAATGTACAATTATTATGAAGAATAGTGTTATTAACTCTCATCAAGTAACGGTTGATTGTATTCATAAGGATATTACTGAAGATCAGCTGTAAAAGTTGTAAACGTGTTAAGAATTAATAAGAGTGTCACCTATTTATGAAAAACAAGCGTAACAAGTAACAATATTGGAATGATAACTATAGGTTAAAGGAATTAGTAGTGAATTAGGCATTTAATTTTCATTCTTGGTAACTTGATGTTTTGTTTAAATTTCTTATTTGGCCTAAAAACTGACCAATTTCATAGTAGACCATTTGCATAAACATTGTCATCGTAAAATATTATACATTCACATTTAATAATTATTATATCATAAAGTGTGTATGGACCACTTACTTAGAAAAATTAGCTTATATATTATGAGTGAGTAAAAGTAGTTGGGCCATTATTGGACAAAAAGCTAGCAACAACAATTCAACATGACACGGTATAAGGATAATTTGTGTTTAAAATGTTGATATTGACCTGAAGTAAAATAAACAATTAGCAAAAGTATCTACCTTTAGTCTCTTCTTGAGCTTTCGCCAATTTTTCTTCTCCACTATTTACATAATCATCATTCGATTTTATAAAAGTCGTTATAAGTATAAACTATCTCAAAATCGAGGTACGTTGAATTTTTGTTGTTAGTTCTTAGACTATATTAACAAAGAGAGAGTCAGTTAAGTTTAGTGTGCTTATAAATCGTGATTTCTCACCAATAATTTGAAAATTTCAATGATGGGCGAGACCCCAAAACTTTCAACTTGCCATGTCTCCTGAATGGAATATTTTTCACTAAATAGAAAATGAAATTTCCAAAAATCAGTGTTCGTACACCGAGATACATCTGCTGATTGGGTAGGTAGATTTTTTTGGATATTCTACGGGCGAAACAGTAAATAGACCTCAAAACTAATAAGGCTGTATAAATATTTATACAACCTTTTTAGGAATATATCTACATTTCAGTGTGATAGTTATTTATGAATATCAGGTATAATGAAGATATTCATATTATAGAGAAATTATTTACAAAATTGAGGACCTATGGCCCGAAACTTTGCAAGTTGCCTAGATCATAAATATTGAGTTATGACCGCGGGACATAGGAAGGAAGAAAGAAGGAAGAAATGAATGTATTCGTTCCATACACCAACTGCATGGTATTGGACATGTTAATTCATACTTGATAGAATTATCCAACGTGGATATAATCAAAAAGTATAATCTAATAAAAAAAGTTTGTTCAAAATTTGAACTGTGTATACAGAACAAAAAATAAATAAATAAATAAATACATGTTTACATATTGAAATGAAAATAAAAATATAAAAGTATTAAATTGAAGAATAATAATATTTATACAGAAATATCCGCATCAACACTCCATCATCGAAATATTCTTGGAATTTTTTGGAAAGAAGGGTTTTGGCTTTCTACTTCTTGATGTTTATTCAAAAAGATTGAGAATCTTTCGAAGAAAAGAAGGAAGCAATCAATTTCAAAAATAAACTCTACACAAAGATGTATAGAATGCAAACTGGGATAAAAGCCCTCTCGAAACAGCTTCTTTCATATAAATATTGAATTACACTAAAGAAGAATACTTTCTTCGAAACTAATGAATTATACAAAAAACACTTTCCCCTATTCGATTTGTATTCCAAACATTCGTTATGGAATTGAATCAGATATCATTCACATGATTGCTACACAATTTAGTAAATGAAAGAGATGAAATTTCACTTAAATGGACCACTGTTCTCCTTACTGGTGGACATCCGATGTTTCGGCACTTGCCTTAACACCTCTTCAGCACCTACTCTAGATAACATTATGGATTGAGTGCTTCGTCTTCATAATTTTACGTAGATTTGGTGCCGAAGAGACGATCAGGCAAATGTCTTATGCCAAAACATCGTAGGTACGTCCACCAGTGAGGATGACAGCGTTCCATGTAAGTGAAACTTTCATCTCATGATAAAAATATTTTACAGAACGAGGAAAAATAGAAATACCTATCAGATTACAGTAATGGGACTAATACTGAAATAATGTAAATACAAAAACCAAATGAACTGATATGAATGCAGGGAACTGTATGGGAACGTTCACACTCGTCAGCAGAATCAAGAATTGATAATCTCTCTTAGGCTAGATTTAAGTTTTGCATATGATACCCTAAAGATACCAAACCTAAGGATCTTTGAGTATTTATCATACATAGAACAAATTCTGTCAATAGGGGATATATATTGATTGACATGTTGGTGAGAAAAATCTACATGGCCATTATGTGAAATTCATCTCTGATTGGTCCATATGACGTAAAACATGGCGTACTGCTGTATTTTTTGAAATACAAATATTTCAGAAATTTGTTTTGTATTGTTTCCAAAATCTGCTTTGATTTTTTATGATTTGATTCCCATATAATACTAGCATATTCTAATTTACTTCGAATAATTGTATTAAACAAATTTTTTATACTATTTATGTCTGTGAATTCATAAGTGAAACGTTTTAAAAAACCTAGTCGTTTATTAGCTTCATTGGTGATATTTTGGATGTGTCCGTTGAATTTCAGGTCACTTTGGAAGAGGACCCCGAGGTCACGTATTTCTTGAACCCTTTCTAAAACTGTATTCTGCATCATATAAACGAAGTGATGTGAATTCTTACTCCTGCTGAACGTCATAACTTTGCATTTAGAAATGTTAGTTATTTTATCTATATTATTTTGGAGTTCAAGATAGTCATTTAGGTCTGTGATTTTTCTAAGCATTTTGAAATCATCAGCATATAGCAAGCAGTGTGATGACACTTCTATCGGGAGGTCATTGACGAAAATTAAAAAAGAGTAATGGGCCTAGGGTGGACCCTTGGGGTACTCCAGACCCTGCCAAGAACATTTTAGATTTTTCTCTCCTATAGGTGACATGCTGTATTTTTTTTAATACGAGATAAAAAACGTTATTAGATGATTACTGAGTCCGTAGTGTTTTAATTTTGCTATTAATGTATCATGGTCAACCTTATCGATTGCTTTTTCGAAATCAGTAAAGACACGCTGTATCTGAGTTTTTTCTCCATATTTTCAGATATTTTTGTTGTGAAAGTCAACAAATTTGTTTCCACCGATTTATTTTTGTGAAACCTGATGACCTAAAATATAACTCTGAAAATAAGAATATATTTTTTTATAAATAATCATTTAAAAAATTTGGGCAATGCAGTTCAGAAATGCTATTGGATGATAATTGTTGATTTTGTTATTTTTCTCCATTTTTATAGATAGGAGTGACCTTAGTCGCCTCGAATTTTTTTAAAATTTACCATTCTTTGAAGATTTATTGAATATTACTAATAAAGGATATGTCAGGGAGTCTTTACAAGCCTTGAATATATAATATAGGATATTATCTGGTCCGGATGACCTTTTTGGTTTCAATTTCCGAAAAGCTTGCCCTAAGATATATAACGGAATATTGTCTTTTTCAGAAATTTTTTGTATTTCATTTGTATTGAATTCATAGACAGAACAAAAATAATCTGCAAATTCTTGTGAGATGATTTTCTTGTCACTTATTTTATGGTTATTGATGATGAATTCATTTTCACAAGCTCTCGTTTTCTGTCTATTTTTTAGGAAACTCCAAACGAGCGTATTATCATTGTTAATATCAGTTTGAATATTTTCAACAAACTTTTTGTGGGCATTTTTATTTTTTTTCAATTCGGCTCTAACTCTTTTGAAATTGTTTGAATATAAATCTGATGAATATTTTTTCTTTCTAAAATATTCTTCAATTCTCAAATCGGCTTTTATTCCTGACGTGTATCATGGTGGATATATTTTTAGAAGTTTTAACTTTACAGGGAACTTCGTAACAGCAATATCTAATATGTTATAGAATACTTGATAAAAATATGATACACAGTCATCAATGTTTTGAAATCGACCTAGTTTTGACCAATTAAAATCTCTTGAAAGTTCATATAGTAGTCTGAAATCAGCTTTCTTAAAGTTGTTATTATTTTCTAAATTAATTATTACCCTTCCATGGTTTATGCTTTTATTCAATTCAAGTTCTATCAAGAGAAGAGGATGATGTTTATCTTTTTCTACTAAAGGTGAAAACCTCGTATAGGTTTACCTCACAGTTACTCAAAACTAGATCCAGAGTTTTATTGTTCACATTCAGTGTATTATTATATGACTGAAGATTGTGAGTATCCATTTGACATTAGATAGATGAAATCGAAAAGTTGTTTCATTTGTATCTGGTATATTGTAATCACTTATGAAAACTAGATATGTGTTTTGATCATAAACCAAATTATTACACGTTTCTACAAATTCCTTATACACTTGTGATCTGCTACCCGGAGAGATATATGTTGAGTTAAAAGAGATTTTATTTCCGGATATGTTCACTTTCACAGAGATAGTTTCTAATCTAGTTTGTATTGTAATGATGGAACTTTCAAAAAGTTTTTTTACGATCAGAACTCCTCCACCCCTGGTTTTATTACTGGATTGAGAATTTTTGTCTTTTCCAAATACGTTCCAGTTATTATCGAAAAGTTCCCCGTCCTTCATGTTATCCGAAAGCCATGTTTCCATCAGAATAATTATATAATTCCATTAATAAGTTGATTCTGAATTCTGCTGTCTTATTGCGAAGTCCCCTACAATTCTGATAATATATAATATACAGGGTGTTCTATCTCAGACGAGCTACCCCGTAAATTTCTCATCCCATAGTGAGTGGAAAAATTTCCCGAAAAACGTCGAATGATTTTGTTTTGGGGACATCTTTTGACGTATATTTTAGGCTTGACCGAGCAACCCCCTAATAGGGGGCTCTTCAACCCCTCAAACTTGAATAGTGATACTTCATTTGAGAGGTCTTGGAAGGCTCTTTACAACGGTGTATGAAGAACGTAAACTTGATGAACCGTTTTTGCCAAAAATCAATTCTGCAGCTCGAATGAGCCACCTTGAATAATTTGGTTATTTTTACAAGAACAAGCCCATTTTTATTAAGCCCTTTTTACAAACTTAAACAATTTTCAAAAAATCACATTCTTGAAAAAATTGAATTTTTTTATCATCATGCTTACAATCAAAAAAATCGAATCTG